>JBBPPG010000088.1:0-53420 GCA_038091855.1 Leccinellum luteum | reverse complement strand
TCTGATGATGTCATACATGTCCATCCTGCTCTGGAAATGACAGCTTGTAAGTTGTACATCATGATATGATTCATAGTGGTGCTAATGAATGCCTTGTCTATTCATTCTTCATTCTGCTCTCAAAATGATAGTATGTGAGTGGAATAAATTATTCAAAGTGGTAATACTGATGATGTGATGTGTCTGTTTCATCATTCACTCTACTGTGAAAATGACAGGGGGTCACAGTGAGTTGTGCATTGTGAAATGATTTTAGAGTGGTGATGTCATGACTATTCATCTCTTATCTGCTATGGAAATAACAGAATGTGAGTTGTGCATTGTGAAATCATTCAGCATGGTGATGAAGATAATAATAACATCTGATATGTCCATTTATTTTTTCATTTTGCTCTTGGAATAACAGGAGGCGAGTTGTGCATTGTAAAATGATTTAGAGTGGTGATTTCATGATCATTCATCCCTTATCTGCTCTGGAAATAACAGAATGTGAGTTGTGCATGGTGGAATCATTCAGCATGGATGATAATAATATCTGATATGTCCATTTATTTCTTTATTTTGCTCTTGGGATGACAGGGGGTGAGTTGTGCATTGTGGAATGATTTAGAGTGGTGATATCATGAGTTGGATTCATGATCATTCATCCCTTATCTGCTCTGGAAATAACAGAATGTGAGTTATGTATTGTGGAATCATTCAGCATGGTGATGAAGATAATGATAATATCTGATATATTCATTTATTTATTTATTTTGCTCTTGGAATGACAGGAGGTGAGTTGTGCATTGTGGAATGATTTAAAGTAGTGATGTCATGTCCATTCTTTCTTTATCTGCTCTGAAAATAACAGCAAGTGAGTTGTGCACTGTGGAATCATTCAGCATGGTGATGAAGATAATGATAATATCTTATGCATCCATTTACTTCTTTATTTTGCTCTTGGAATGACAGTTTGTGCCAGTGAGTTGCATATTGTGGAATAATTCAGGGTGGTAATGCTGACAGTAATGGCAATGTCTATCAACTCTTCATTCTGCTCTGGAAATGACAGAGAGTGAGTTGCACATTGTGGAATCATTCAAAGTGGTGATGTTGAAGATGCCATGTCCATTCATCTTCCATTCTGCTCTGGAAATGACAGGGAGTATGTTGTTCATTGTGGATTGGTTTAGAGCAGTGATACCAATGATGCCATAATCTTTCATTTATTTATTTTGCTCTTCGAATGACAGGGGGTAAGTGGTGCAATATGAAATAATTTACAGTGGCTATGCTGATGATGTTATATTTATCCATATATCATTCTGCTCTGGAAATGACAGCTTGTAAGTTGTACATTGTGGGATGATTTACAATGGCACTAATTTTGCCATGTTCATTCATTCATTATTTGCCTCTCAAAATGACAGATAGTGAGTTATACACTGTGGAATAATTCAGAGTAATAAGGCTAATGATGCCATTTCCATTCATTCATCATTCTGTTTTGAAAATGACAGGAAGTGAGTTACTATACATTGAGGAATAATTTAGAGTGGTCATGTTGATGATGCCATATCCATCCATCCTTTAATCTGCTCTGGACATGACAGTATGTGAGTTATGCATTGTGAAATGATTCATAGTGATCATGCTAGTGATCCTATATCCATCCATTCATCATTTTGTTATGGAATAACAGGATGTAAGCTCTACATTCTAGAAATTCAGAGTTGTGATGCTCAGGCTGATGATATTATGTCCATTTATTTATTTATTTTGCTCTGGAAATGATAGTATGTGAGTTGTGCATTGTGGAATGATTTGAACTAATAACTAATGATACCATGATCATTCATCCTTCATTTTTCTCTGGAAATGATAGGAAGTGAGTCTTACATTGTGAAATAATTTCAAGTGGTGATGTCACATTGTCAATTATGCCACATCCATGATTCATTCATTATTCATGTTGCCCTGAAAATGACAGAAGGTGGGTTAATCATTGTGTGATGATTTAGAGTAGTATTAATTCCAATAATGCCTTTTTAAAAAAATTCTTTATTCTGCTTTGGAAATACTAGGGAGTGAGTTGTGCAGTAGTACTTTTGAGCAGTGATGCTAATGGTGTTATCATCCATCTTTTATTCTGCTCTGGAAATGTGATAGTTTGTGAGTTGTGTGATGTGGCAGGATTCAGAGTGATAGAACTAATGATGCCATATCCATTCATTGTTTATTCTGCTCTGGAAATGGCAGAATGTGAGTTATACATTGTAGAATGATTGATAATCCTATGTTCATTCATCCCTTATTCTGTTTTGGAAATAACAGGGAGTGAGTTGTATATTGTAGAACAGTTCAGAGTGATAATGCTGATGCATACCATATCTATTTATATATCCTTATTCTGCTCTGGCAATGACAGGGAGTGAGTTGTATACTGGAATGGCTCAGAGTTGCAATGATGATGATGTCATGCCTATTCATCCATATTTCTGCTCCAAAAATGACAGGTTGTGAGTTGTCATTTTGGAATGATTCAGAGTGATATGTAATGTTAATGGTATTATGACCATTCATTCTTCATTTCGTTTTCAAATGATAGGTTGTGAGTTGTGCATTATTAAATAATTCAGAATAACAATGTTGATGATACCATGTCCATTCATTCTACATTTTGCTCTGAAAATAACAGGATGTGAGTTGTGTGTTATTGCATAATTTCAAGACTTTATAATGTTTATAATGGCAAATTGATATATTTTGTTGTTTCACTCTGCACATAACAGACTGTCAGTTGCACAATATATAATATGTCTTATCATACTGATTAAATTTATTTATTTTTATGCTTTTTGATTTTGGTTTTCTATTTGCAGAGAGTATGTTCTTCATCATATTAATATTTTGAGATAAGTTAATGTATAATTTCTGCCACATGGCATTGGGTTATTTAGTTGGTAAGCTTTAGATTATACTATCAGTCCAGATAAAATTCTCATTATGTTCTTATTAACTTTTCCTATTGTCATATTTCATCAACCACAGACTGTAAGTTATATCTTGTTTTTCATTTAATGGAAAATATAGTGACCTTGTTACATAGCAGGTTCATTTATGTTAATTATATACTTGTATATCAGTATACTAATGGTCATTATTTTGCATTATTCATATAGGAGGCAAGTAGTATATTGTTTATATAATATAAAGTGTTTCATGGATAATTTAAAGGTTGTAAGTTATTTCTGAGTCCTGACTGTATACTTCAATATTTATATGCAACATTGTTATATCATTTATAGGATGTAAGTTTTTATACCATTCTTGTAAATTATTAGTTTCTCATATACCATTAAACTATTTCATCTTTAAACACATTTGATCAATTTCAGTCTGTAAGTATTCACTGTATGTATAAAATTGTCCATCTTATTTTCATCTTTAGATGGTGAATATATTCTTATTCTTTAATAATCCTAATTTATCATTTACAATCCACTGTTAGATTATTCATAATGATACAGTATGTGAATTCATTTTCCATTGTCTTTCAATTACATTATTTTCATTTCAGTCTGAAATTCCTATCTCTGGCTCTCTTATTCTGTTACCAAATAAAATGGTAAAATTATCATTAACTTTATTTTATACCAACATATGATTGAAATTCACAGTTGAATCTTGGTACATGGCAGCAAATTCTTCAAGCTTACATTGGTATATTTTATTTCTATACAAATATTTTCCAAGACAAATTAAACTTGAATATACTGATTTATAGATATATTGCTCATTCTGGAACATTCTTTCTATCTTTTTCATGAAAATGTTTCTCAACCAGTTCAATCTGCTGCAGAAAAGTATAAGGCATCAGATGTACCTAAACAAGTAAAATTAGCCATGAAAGAAGTCTTTATGCAGTATAAAAGGGCATCTAAGGAGGACAAGGTAGAAATGCTCTTGAATGTTGTTCTTCAAAATCAAATGAGTATGTTATGTACATATATATCTTAATGTTAAAATGACATTCACACTCTTTTTTTTAGCAATTTCATGAAGTCAGGTTTTCTAATGAAAGTCAGTACAGTAATCTTTTTCAAGAAAGAAAGAAAGTAGAACATAGATGAATAAAAAACCATACAACAATAACTCATAAAATGTACTATTCTATTCTGAGTGAATCTATATGTGTAGATGTTCTACATGCTGGGGAGAATCAGGAGATGCCAGTGGGATGGGGATAGGGGTGGGGCAGACAGGCCATGAGGGTAACAGTTGTCACCACTGTCATGTTATATGGTCATTGTCATTGTGTTGTGGAATGGGGATGAGGCAGTCATTGAGGGTGAGGGTGACATTGTCATCATGTTGTTGCTTCTGCTGCAGGTTGGGATAATATATGTATATACCTGCACCATTCCTGCCCCCAAGGGCTGATGCACTGGCACTGACAAACAAATTTTGGCCTCATAATGCATCACACTGGCTGATGAATTGATCAGGCTAGTACACTGGCAGTATACCTAGAAACATCATCATGCATCAAGGAATACATAGAATGTCATGATGACTCTGGTGCTCTGCCAGTCATGGCGGTTGATTGTGAGAGTCTTTAATTTCCAAGTCTTCTAGTTTCCCAAATGCTAACTTGAAGCTGTGGCCTTAGCTGCCTGATTGCTTATCTTCAAGTTACTGAAATCAGTTGTTGTGATGCAATCATGTCCTCCTATCCACTGGCAGACTACTCGTGGAATCAGACCTGTGCAAGGTTGAATTATTAGTGCACTTCACCAACAGCTTTGTTATGACTCCATACCTGGTAGATATTGTCATACACAAGGCCAACTTGAAGTGAAATTATTGGTTCATCACTCATCACTGCACATGTATGATGTGATCATGACTCAAGTCCGAGTCATGCCTTCTGGACCAAGTTCTGGTGTAGATCGTCTCTGAAGATCTGACAACTAGGAACATTTGCTTCTAAACAACCCAGCCACTTACATTCCAGATCATATCCAACAAGTACCCAGCCAACTTTTGGTGCACGAATCTCTTGAGTCCCTCAGTAATGGAGCGACCTGTACATCACCCACTGGTCGTCGTCGGCAGGTCGGGCAGGTGACGCACCCAACACGAGATGGATTTACGACACAGCATGTCATCAAGCTACGACTGACTGGATACAAGCTTGGCGCGGAGTTCACGATAAGCAAAGGTGCATTTGCCGCCACAGGTGAAAGCCGCGACTCAGAGTCTCTGTTTGGTGCATCCTTTGCGCGCAAGGTGGGCCCCAATTCACAAGAATAAGATAGGGATACAGATGACAAGAGAATAAATCTGACAATAACATTATAAATACCCTTTACATCTTCATCCTTTTTTGCTCTCTTGAATCATCAGATCATAGCTTCGACCTGAACTGGTCCTCCGTTACACCTTTGCCCATCGCCGCCGTCGACGAGACCCCGCCCGTCACAGTCTTGATCAAATTGTCGGCATAGTCAGCGCCGCTCCACTATATAACCAGAGTGAGTGTTGGCGTTTCGCAGACCAACGATGAAAAACGTCACCTTTTGATGCGTCAACACATCGCAACCGATCTCGCGCTCCTTGCGTTGCACGATCTCGACGTAGGCCTTCATGCCCTCCGTGGCAAACGAACGCGCAAACAGATCGCTAATGTACGCGTTCGAGTGCAGACCGCCGAGCTAGTTGGGATCAACATCGTCAGCACGTCCATCGCGCCCCACTTACGATTCCATGAACGCACCGTGATAAACTGCCAGCAGAACCCAAGCCTGCCGAGCTCCCAGACGAAGTCTTTCATATCTTGGGTGTTGAGTCCGGCGGCCTCCCAGTTGAAAGAAGGGCTGAGGTTGTATGCCAACCAGTGACCGGGACGCGCGGCGTGCACGCCCTGTGCAAACTCCCGCGCCTGCTCGAGGATCGGCTTCTTCGTCTCCATCCACAACGCATCGGCGTACGGCGCATACTCGATCGAACGCATAACGGCGCACTTGGTCCCGCCCTGGTACCGGTAGTACCCCTCGCGCGTCCTCGGCGTGTCCCAGTCCCAGTACGGCACGCTCTTCAGCCCAAACTCCTTTTGCGCGATGGCAACCGCGTCGGGGTATGAAACGTGCGAGACTCGGTCGAGGAACCGCTGTACGGTTGGCCGCGGTGCGCCCTGCGAAACTAGCGCGTTGGCGAGCGTCTCCGAGAACAATTGGAGGTTCGCCGACGCGACCCACGTGTCCTCGATGGCCTGCAGCGCGTCGCCTGACTTGCCCGCTGCCTCAGCCTCGAGCATGACGCTCACGAGCGCCGGCAGCTGCGAGTTCGTCGAGCCCAGTATGAATGGCTGATCCCGCGCGTCGATGTTGGACGAGATGAGCGTAGCCGCCTCCGAGTCCGTGCGCGATATCAACACGTTCTCGACGCCCATGATGTCAAACTGGAGCCGGATCGCGACGAGGCGGTTGATGTGCTCCGCGACGGGGACGAGCACCTTGCCCGCCATGTGCCCGCACTTTTTCGTCCCAGGGGCTTGGTCCTCGATGTGGATCCCCGCTGCGCCCTTTTCGACGAACATCTTGGCGAGCTTCATGACGGCGGTGAGACCGCCGTGGCCGGTGTCGGCGTCGGCGATCAGCGGGCGGAGGTAGTCAACGTATGGGGTCGCGGCGAGCTCGGCGTCGGACATGTGCGAGCGCTCTTCGCGCTGTTTGCGGTCGTGGAAGAGCTGAGCCATGAAGAGGTGCTCGACCTTGTTGGGCACGGTGTTAGAGGGGTAATCTGAAGCGATCAGAAGGCAAGCGTCACAACTCCGATCATTCCAGGAGAAAGGAGGCAGGACTTACCTGCGAGGTCGGGGCCTGGTTCGTTGGTGCTGGATGCCGTAGAGGACGACTGCCAGCCCGAGACGTAGACGGTCTCGAGGTATTTGGCCATCTGGGTGACCTGCACGGGGTCGAGCCTGTTGTGCGCGTGAGCGTCGGGGTAGGAGGACGGCGTGTAGGAGCGGTCACTACTCACGCGCCGTAGGTGTGAGACGGCGTCCCGCACTTGGCATGCTCAGAAAGGAGGGAAAACAGCTTCTTTCCCTGGAGGTTGGAGGGGTACTGAATGGGGATCGTCCCTCTCTTCGAGACGACTTGAGCCGCGGTATACGGCCGCTTGACGCGGGCGAAGCGAGGATTCTGGTTGAAGGATGCATGAGATGAGCGCGATTGAAACAATGATGGAGATATAGGGGTCACACCTTGAACCATTGTTCGACCTCGGCGACTTCTGCCAGGAAAGCGGCGCGTTCAGAGCTGGCCATTGCGAAGGTGAAAGTTGGTAGGAAAGTCAATCAAATCAAGTCAATGTGAAGCCTGGCCTTTTTGATTTCAATCTCGCCCAGGGGCCAGGTGGGTTTCGCATGTGATTCCACCAATCACTGTCTGTGCCAAGGCCGCACACCGCCGCCCGTCGACGCGCTCTGCTCGTGATTACGCACTAACTCCCTCCGAAAAGCATTCCTATTTCTCTGCTCAGACTACCACGCAGCCTACACGAAGTACTTACGCTCTGTCCGATCTCCCCGGGTGGTACCTCTTGAAAAGGCACCACTTCATCTACGATCACCATCATAGACTAGACCAGCCAGCCCATACCGCACCACAAACGCGAGCACGCTCCCCACGATCTGATCATTTTCTTTTCAGCTTCGGCCGAGCCGATCACGTCACTTTCACCACGCTCACCTGGGTACCCATCAACACCCGGACTAATTGCTTTTCGGTCATCGGACCGAATCGCACAAGAAGGAAGTTGAGGACCGTCAGGTTGGTCGTCTCCAGTACCTCCCCGTTTTCTGGATGGAAGGTGAGAACCGCTAGACCAAACATCGAAAAAATGCGGAGAATGAGCGTGGCCAATTTGGATGGCGGTTTCTGGAACCGAGCCGTCGAAGGATGTAATTGGTTAGTGTCGGGATCAAATCTAAACATGAGGCAATCAGCTAGGGTGATTACAAAATGGCTTGCTCAGAACGGACCTAGGTACGCGATGCCTAGGACACGGAACTAATCCGAACAACTGTGGACAGGACAGGATAAAGTTGAATATCTGGGGTAGGAAGAACAAGAGTAGGGTCTTCGAAAAGTGACCCTGGATGCCGACGACCGAAAAGGCCATTCCAGTGAGATAGCAAAGGGTATCTCCCGGAAACGCGCGGGCAGGATACCTATGTAAGTTGTCAAGCACGGAAACGAAACAGGTCAGCGCACCACTCACCAGTTGTGGTACATGAATCCCAGACAGACCCCCAGTAAAGGGAGCATAAAGTACAAGCTGAACAGATGTCTGCCCACCAACTCGCTACTGCCATGGGACATACCGGCACGCCATGCACCCCCGACGTCTACCTCTGCCTGACTCCCCAAGAGGTGAAGGGGAATCTTGAAGTCCACTGGCCATGGGAGATACAACAGGTCATTGAGGATGACTGATACAGCGATGATGACTGCCTGGCTGACTTCGGAGCCGTTAATGCCGGCGAGAATGTTGATGCTATTGGTAGTAAACGTCGAGAGCAGGGACATGTACAAGTAGTACAGCGGGCCTGGAACAGCGTCAACGATCTGATGCACCGCGATGTACCTCACGAACCTAGATTTACCAGCACTCCAAAGAAGTGCCTTAGGGGAATGGGCACCACCACGTGGGTGTTGCCTCCCTCTGCGTAGTAGACCATGAGCAAAGGGATGGCAGCGATGATGGGTATTGGCAGCTTGTGCCTCCATCGAATGTCAAATACGTCGTCGAGAAACCCCAACATGGTCGCCATCAATAACGACAATAAAGAAGAGAGGTACACCGACAGCTATGCGGGGAGTTACGGAGAGGTGTTTCGAATCGGAGCGTGACGTCTCACCTCATGATGCAGAGAAGCGATGCCCTGGAGGCCTTCGCGTGTCTTGTGGCTCTCTTGGAGGCTGCCTACAGCGTCGGAGAAGGGGAATGGGATAAATAGAATCAACAAGAGGATGTATATGGACGCGCAGACGAGTCCCTGGCTCTCTGGTCTGCAGGGGCATATTGAACAAAGTTGACGTGGAACTGTCGGGATAAAACTCACATCGGGTCTGAATATACCTTCAGTAGATCCCTTCCCTTGAGGTTGGCCTGTATGAATCTTGGGCCGACTGCAGGTATCAAGTACAGCGCAGCGAGAAATGCAAAGAGAGAGAACCCGACGGAGGCAAACAAGACTGGCAATGGTGGTGAAGGGTCGAGGAGAGGTCGAACGACGAACCAGGCAGCGACGGGGACGATTGCGAGGACGAGCAAGTTTGGAAGTGGACGCGGTCGTAGCTTTGGTGCCATCTGAGTTGGTGTAAAAATGACTAACTTGCCTTTTACGACCACTACTAACACCCAGTGGGTACTCAACCCGACACGCTGCCAGATCAAAACAACCTCGTCAAAGGGTCGTGGCGTATTCGGTGCGATTTTACTCAGATTTTATATCCAAAACCTGACCATCGTACAGCTACACAAGCCATTCCACCTCGGACGGTCATCGAAACCAGCCCTGTCTTGCTCTTCACAAAGCAAGAATACGATGATCACGGTAGACACACCCTGCTCGATCACTATGCTTACAACTGGCGAGGCGGCAGGATGGCACTTCCATTAGGTCTAGGTTCGTCCCAACTACCCGTCTCCCAGATGAGGTTGATCACCCACCCCAAGGCTCGCTATTCAATCACGCGGAGACCCCCAACCTGTCGTACTCTCTCGACATCGCGCAAGAACGTATCGTGTACACCTCTGTGCGCGCAATACAACCAGATGAGGAGCTCTGTGTATTCTACGGCCACCAGCTCTGGTTCGATCCCATCGACGGTCCAACGCGTAGTCGCTCAGATCAGGATCAGCTGGACGCCGATCCTTTGGGCGTCCTGGCTGACGATATCTTCGTAACTCCCTCTTCCGATGCACCCAGAAATCGGGACGACGTCGTGGAAGAAGACGACCTTCCATTCACATGGAAGAAACTCGCCCTCGAGAAAGAGGAAGAACAGCTTGGCGATGTCGAACTCGGTAACTTGACCATCCCGCCATCATTGTCCTTCTTGACCCGTATACGTAGTCCAAGCATGGGTCGTAGATCTCCCGGACCCAAAGCACATCGCGACAATGCTAAAGTGTGTACCTTACCACCCCTGTACCGATCAGCGTAATGCAACCCATTCCAGGTGGATCAAGCAAACCGGGCTCGACAAAAACGACGCTCTCTCGCACCTCAAACGCGTCCGCAGACAAGGCGCACTCGTTACCCTCCTCCTCGATACCTCCCCAGACCCGCCCGGTCTCCCGCTCGGGTCCGCCCTCGAACGACCGTACACGCGTTCGGTCCCTCGCTACCCTGCACGCACGCCCACCTCCCTCGCACTCAAAAACACATTCTGGCCCACCGCCTTTTGCCCTAAGCGAAAATGGGAACCCGAGCAGTGGACAAACGCACACGTCCGCTGGGCCACAGACGCCGTCCGTCGTCTCAAGACAGCATACACCGACGCCGTCGTCCGTGATAACAACGGACACGAAGAGGTCAGTATCTGACACCAGACAGCGCGTCCCACTCGCTCAACCGATTCCTCTATGCCCCCCAGCTCCCCGTCGTCGCGCACATCCCGGTACCGTATCGAGACGACGAACAACTGTCGCGTCCGATCTTTGGCTACGACGCGCGCGCGTCGACCAAGCATCCCCTCCGCCACGCCGTGCTCGACGTCATTCGCCAAGTGGCAGACGATCGTGCTCAGCGATCGGCGGTGGCAGTCGCGAACGCGTCTGCAGAACAGCAGGAAGCGGCCAAGAACGGCTCGCAGTACCTTCTGACTGGACTCTCCCTCTTCATCACGCACGAACCCTGTCTGATGTGCACCATGGCACTCCTCCACTCGCGCGTCAAAGAGGTGTTTTATCTCGTCCCGATGCCCCAAACGGGCGGCTGCGGGGGTATCGCATGCGTGCCCGCACTCAAAGGCGTCAATCATAGATTCAGCATCGCAGTCTGGAAAGAGGACGAGGATCCCGGCGACTGGCCTCGCGCGCTGGATCCCGCGATCGACGTTTGAAAGTAGAGAGAGAGCGAGAAAAGAGGATAGATCATATGTTACGCTACGGCATTTGTCGACTTAAAATACAACCTATTCCGAAAGTCACCGCATTCTTCTATTTCTCTTGCGCATATTGTTACATTTCTAGGTTCCTTGGGTCTTCCCCGTTCGCTCAGGCCGCCTGGGAAGGCACGTCTCCCATCGCTTCAGAGGTGGGCCGGGGGCACAAACTGCATCGCCAGCGGTTGCCACATTTTATCGTGGATGAGCCCAATCAAAGCATAGTCGGGGAGAGTGCGGAGATAGCTGTTCGTGTCCAAATCCTAAAAACCCGCGTGTGTCAGCGAGCCTGGATACGTACCACCACCACGAAAGCGCACCTCTTTTTGCGCTTGCCTAACGACAGCCAACGCGATCCTTGCGCTCAGATCCCGAATACGCCCAAGTCGGGGATACACCAGCCCCGCCGCACGCTCCTCTTCGTTGAGCGACGACGCGAGCGCGATGGCAGCCTGCTCGACCATCGCGTCCGACACGTGGCGCGTCTTGGAGAGGATCGAGCCGAGACCGAGGCCGGGGAAGATGTACATGTTGTTGCCCTGTCCGGGCTCGTACCGAACGCCGTCGTCGCGCGTCACGGGCTGATACGGGCTGCCGGAGGCGTAGATGACTTTGCCGTCGGACCTGGAGAGAGAAGAGGGTTGAGCAAGGAACCGCCCAGATAAGGTCTGGCCGCTCTCACCAGGCGATGGCGTCAGGGTAGTCGAGTTCACACAGGTGAACGGGGTTGGACAAGGGGAAGATGATGGGGCGCGCGTTGAGCGCACACATGGCCTTGACCACATCCTCAGTGAACGCGTTCTGTAGCGGGTTGACGCGTGAGCGCCACGACATCAAAGAAACAAATCGTTGAATCACACCCACCTTCGATGTACTCAGACCCAGCAGAGCGGTGGGCTTGACGTAGTTGATGATGTCCACCAAGTTCGTGAGCTGCGGACCCTCGTAGTCCGTACGAGCAAAGACTAGTAGCCAACAGATCCATATCTCGCACGAAAAAGAGAGAGAGAGAAAAAGTCCACTCACACTTCTTATGTTCCTGCAAGCCGTTGCGATCGGCCGTGATCAGTCCCTTGGAGTCCACAGTCTGGCACGATCAGCGCTTGAGCACACGGACCGCCACCAAGTCACTCCAAGACATATATATGATCGCGCTCACGTAAATTCTAGATCTGGCCTCCTCAGGACTGACGTCCAGGGTGGTGAAAAACGAGAGCAGCTGCTTCGCAACACCGATCCCCGCAGAGCCCGCACCAAAGAAGAGGATCCTCTGATCCGACAGCGCCCTGCCCGAGGCGGCCGAAGATAGACGGGCGGCGTTGATAAAGCCGGACAGAATGACGGATCCAGTGCCCTGGATCTGCGGAGCGATGATGATGATTGATCAGAAATGTCAAAAAAAAATGCCGAGAAAGAGGGAACATACGTCATCGTTGAAGACACGGTACTGGTGACGGTACCTGTCGAGGTATCTAAACGCATTGTCGGTCGAAAAGTCCTCGAACTGGACCAGCAGATTTGGGAACACGTCTTTCATCGCGAGCATAAACTCGTCCATGAATTCGTCCATCTGGATTGCTCCCATTAGAACGGCGGACCCTTTACAAAAAGAGGATCGATTTCACTCGCCTCTTGAGTAGACGGCCTGGGACGACGCACGCCGATGTAGAGCGGGTCATCGAGGTACCGCTGGGTATTAGTCCCGAGATCGAGACAGATGGGCACCTGAAGACGTCCCGTCGGACACAAGGACGTTCCAAACGCACGCGACGACTTACCGTCGAAGTGGGCTTGATCCCGGCGCCACCAATATAAAGATCCCTACGGGCGGGACCGGGGGGTCAATTCACGAACGAAACGGGAAAGGGCGCGCGACGAACAGTTTGCCGATACTGATGGGCAACCCGTTGGCTCCGAGATCCCCGAGACCAAGAATCCGCGAACCTTGTGATAAGCCAAAAATAAACCCAAAACAGAAATAGAACCCGACATCTCCCGAAAAAAACGATGCTTACCATCCGTGACGACGGCGATTCGGCCGTCCTGAGCGTTGGGCCAGGAGGCGAGGACGTTCCGGATACGGCCCTTGTCTTGGATGGAGACGTACAGCCCCTCGGGCCTACGCCAGATGTGGGAGTAGTTGACGCACGCTTCGCCGACCTTTTTTTTTAATTTTTGTTGTTACAGCATTTATTAGTATGGGTTTAGAAGCGGCTTCGAATCAGCCGAAGCGCCACCCACTCAGTCGTACGACCACGAACTCACCGTTGGGGTATACAGGATGGGAATGATTTCCTGAAGACGAACGACGACGAGGCGCGAACGAGGGAAATGGGTCAATTATAAATCAAGCCTGGGGATACCCGTTGCTCACCGACATGTTTTCGAGCAACATTTCGTAAAACAGGTTGGAGTCGCGACCCTTGAGGCCGTTGAGGTATATGTACTTCTCGAGCGAGACCGACTTGGAGCGCAACTGTTCGAGACAGCGCTGGCGGTGGTCGGTGGTGGCAAATTGGGGAGGGAGTCGAGTGACAGACATGGTGTGAAACGGGGTGAACGAACGAGGCCGAGGTATGCGAAGGCCTCTATTATAACTGGAACGGACAGCAGAGCAAAGTACCATATGAGAAGAGGTTGATATACGGCGCTAAAGAAAAGAACAATTTCGGATATACTGTACGTACTAAAATAAGTACGACTGACTCAACGGCCGATCAAACAACGACGTCGAAAAAGAAGCGCAAGTACACTTTCGCCATTCGCCACTAGTATACTGCCTCTCAAGTTCTATCAACGCAGGTACCGCCAAAATACCTCATCAAAAAAAAAAAACTCGGCACGGAAAACGACGGAAGGGAAGATCCTGACATAGTAGCATCACCAAAACTTCCGACGTCTCTCCCGAATCGCTCGCGCCGTAGCCTTCCTCTCGCCCCACCCCGCCTTCACACCCTCCACCCTCGCCTCCTGTCGCCTCCCAAACGCCCGCCTTAGCGTCCGCGGCAGCGCAGCGACCTGACTCACAAAGCTCGGCGTACAGTCAAACATCTTCGCCAGCTTCCCGCACGTGTATACCTCCGGCCGTGACCGTCTCAGCGCGCGCAGCTTCTCCACGTCCTCTTTGGACAGCCGCTCCGGCCCCGGTCTGTACGCGGACGGTCGGAGCAGCGGGGGTAGTTGTGTTGGTTGTGGTGCGTGGCTGGCGCTAGTCGCAGTGGGTGGCCGCAGGAGCGGTGAAGTGGGGTCGAGCGTCGTCGAGTAGGGGGAGGGCGCAGACGGGGGTGGTCGACGGATAAACGTCAGCTTGCCACCCTCGAGCGGGGTGACGACCGCCTTGGGATTACTGCGCAACGGATCGGGGAAACGCGCAGGAGGCTTTTCGGGTCGACGCGTCGCGTATGTTCTGCTGCTGGTCCAACAACGCGAGGATAGACTTGATGGTTTGATCATGTTCGTTGGTAAGTTTGATTGAAAAGAAAAAAAGACTATACCCGGACAGGTTTTCGCTTCGCACGCATCAAGCATAGCCACACATAGATCAAAAGAGTTGACATCCACCGCCTCAGCAACGCATCGCCTTTTTGCACAACTGAACTTCCTCGTCACAGAAGCAGAACAGCTCCAATTGAAAGAACAAAAACCGGATCCAGAATATGAAAAAGACTCGTATCGACGATTGGCTGCGTCGAAATCAGCTCACAATCGCGCAGCCGCACAGTCCCGAGCCTTCCCTAGGGTGCCATTAACCGAGGCTGTTTAAATGATGCGGCGAGGCACCTGGCGTCTCCGAATCTTCGCAAGTTCGCCGAAATGGTCCCGGTTGCGATCGTGCACGCTGACTACCTTCATTTCGACCCACCATGTCGATCCTTTACCGATTGGCGGCGGTAACCGGTTGTGTCGAAATCAGACATCCAACAGAGAATATTGGTGCCAATCTTTGCTATATACGAACCCCGTAAAGAAAAGGCAAGATGCAAGTCTGGAATCTATCATACACCTCCCTTATAAGTACACATAACAAAGCTTCAAGAACAAAACCAGCCGAACGTGAAATGGAAAGAAAAAAAAAATGAATGTGAGAGCGTGAGATTCTTCCTAGGTCGAATCGCCAACGACAAATGCGTAAAATACGAAAGCAAGCGAGGCAAGAAAAACGAATCATAAATCGGAGATACATAGTCCACGAATCTTTTGGGAAAAATGCTATTTCTGGGGGAGGCAAAAAAGTTGGTGCGAGTGAACGTGTGTGAGTGTGTGTATATGGCAAGGTCGAAACGTCCGGTCGTTATTGCACAACGAACTCTAAAGACCAATGAAAGGAACTGTAGGCGTGTCAAACAATCAAAACTCCAAAAAAAGAAAAACCCGGTTTCATGTCTTATCACCAGCTCTCGACGTTGGCTGTCCTTCCACGCCCGCCGAACTGCCGTTCCCATATGACCCGGAATAGTACGCCCGGGCCGTGGGCCGCGAGTCTGTTTGTCGGCTGGTCGAGGACCGCTCTTGCGGTCTTGTGGGGGGCTGCGTGCCCTTGACTCCGGATGCTCGGTTGTGTCCACCGAGGGTAAAAGAACCATGCAACGTCTGTGAAGGCTCTGAACGAACACTCGTGGCAGAAACGGACAGCCGACGTGTGACTTCCACCGGAGGCGAGGCAGACGGTCGATTATGCTCCTGCTCTCTCCCTGGAGAGGTGACCCTGATGATCGTATCAGGTCTGCGCTGCTCAGGGGCGGGAAAGCGATACGACGATGCAGGCTCTGAACCAGGAGGCACCCCGTTCTGATGAAACTTGGTACCCTGTGGATATCCATAACCGGCGGCGTCGTGCTCCCTGGAAGACGACTCTGCGCGGACAGCGAGGACCGCTTCCTCGAGCGATTCCATACGCTGGCGGAGCATCACGATCTCCTCCCGCATGACGCGGGTGCGCTTCTCGACCAAATCCTCCACGATCTCGTCCATCTTGTCCTGCTGCTGCTTGAGCGAGAGCATCAGTGCATTCGATTTTTGCATTTGATCCGATAACCAGCCCTTGAGCTGCTTCGAGTCGTTGAGGGCATCGTAAAAGACCTCGAACGGTGCCAAAAAGGCAGACTTGTCGCCCGAGTAACCGGGGTTTTGGAGTGCATGAGGGGTGGGTGGCACTAACGCGTTGGCTATTGGAACGGAAGGATTCGGAGGAGAGATCATCGAGCGGGCGGTCGAACTGATCGAAGGTGGTGCAGCGGTGCCGTGCAGACTGAAGCGAGTGGGTGTGGGAGGAACGGCACCGGCGACTCTCCGAGTGGTCAGGGTATTGTTCAATGCCAAAGGTAGACGGGGAATGGCCATTTGGAAGCGGGTGGGATCTGCCACGGGCGGGGCGCTCTGAATGACGGGTGCTAGCGGATCTGAAGGGCCTGCGCCTCTTGGACTGATCAGTATATCGGCAGGTTTCCTTTTGCGACCACCGGACTGGGCTGCACGACGACGTGCAAAGCTGATGGGTGGAGGGGGCAATGAATGCGCTGCCGCGGGCTGCGGTGGCTTGGGCGGTGTAGGCTCTGGCTGATTTTGAGCTGGGGGCTGCTGGCTAGAGACGATTATGGGCGGAGGAGTGAGAGGTTGGGATGAAGAGGACGTCGCTTGGGTGCCAGATGCAACCGGGTTACCAGCGCAACGGTTTACTGCGGGTATCGTGTTGGGGCTGATGCGCCCGATGCGAGCCAGCTTTGAGGTCGCCAATTGATCCCCTTGCGGGGAGGTGCTGAGAAGACTCCCAGAAACCATGGGACCCTGGCCCGTGGAGGAGATGGCGGTGGATGTGCTGGCGCGGCGCTGATCAAGCAGGGCTTTTTGCTGTTGCTTGGCGAGGACGGAGCGGGGTTGATCGCGGGGAACTGCATCGTCTGCGGGGGGAAAGGAGGCGACGACAGGAGAGATCGGGACGACGGGGCTGGTCTGTTGAGGAGGGGATTTGGCCGGGCCGTGGGGTGGGCCACTGAGGGTCACACGGCGTTTTTTGGACAAGGGCTGAACGGCTGGTGTGGCCGAGGAATCGCGGGGAGGAATGTCTTGCTGGGGCGATGGGGAATGTGGTGCGTCGTCTCTGTCCTCCTCCTTGATTCGGACGGACATGGGTGGTGATTCGGCATTGTGGCTGGTGAGAAGCGCGTTTGGCACGAAAATAGGCAGCGGTGGGAGAGGAACTTACACATCCGTGCGGTTGTCTTCGCGGGGACGTTTCCTTGTGTCTGGGATTGGGGAGCGGGAATGGGACGGACGTGGTTGTATGGGTGGTAGCGCGTTACTGATGGGAGAAATGTCGCTTAGAGAAGAATTGCTGAACGCCTGTGCAAAGGAGGGAAGGGACTGAGGGAGGTGTGCGGCGGACATCATGGAGGCGAAAGAAGAAAGGACAACCGAGAAAAAAAAAAAAAAAAAAGAGACGCGACTTGTAAATTCCCAACGAGAAGTCTCGTAAACTCGTCCGTCGGCTGTGTGTGTGGGGGGGGAGGAGGAGCACTAGAGCGTCTGTCTGTTCACAGCCAAAAAGTACTTTTAACTCTTCTCACAGCCAACCCTTCACCGCCCTCGAGATCCCTTCGCAACCAAGCAGTACGATAGATTAGCGCATTTGAACTCGAGGGACTGAACTTGCCACGGTCTCAGATAACGTTCCTCGTCCACGTAACCTTCGTGGTGACTCTCCTTCTCCGCTCCTTCTTCATCTCACCCAAAATGGGTACCCTAGATGCGGCTCGACGTCCGCGATTTAACCAACTAATGCTGTACTAATCCGTTGTCCGCATGTCCTCTCAGAAGACCTCAGCCCTTGAAAGGGGTCCACAAATGACCGCCGTCTTCCAGAAAAATGGAATGCGCCTTCAATTAATTTCGCATATACATATCCCATCGCGCGCCGCCCATTCTCGCCATACCGACATACGCAGTCTATTTCAACCCAACCCAATTCGATCGAGAGTTGGCATCGGTTTTTGTTCCCATGACCTCATCATGTCACGGCCCTTCAAAGAACCTTCCCATTGCAAAAATCAAGTCCATGTGCAAACTTCGTTATCGGCGCCGTTCCATCAACAATAACAACATCCCCCCAATCAGGGTTTTCCCCTCTTTTTCCGACGCGCAGTTAGCACCGTGATCGCGGGCTTGCCGTCACCCCCGCCATCTCTAACGGCCTCCTTACGTGGCTTTTCTGGATTGCTCACCGTAACAGTCCCATAAATGTACGAATTGTACGTTTCGACCGAAGCCTCTGGCTCCGGGAACGGGTTCGGTGAAACGTCCACCAACGTTCGTTTCTCCTTCCAGCTCAGACGCGGTGGTGGCGTTTCACAGGGAGCTAAGGTGGTGCTCGCTGCTTCATTTGGCTCGGGTGTTCGTCGATGCGAATCGTCTGGGCTCTGGGCTCTTTCTTTTTCTCGAGACTGGACGATCCTGAGTCCGTCACATAGTCCTTTGATGGCCTCTTCCAGAACCCGTGTAGACCACACTGCCCGTTCTACACTTGGAAATTCGTGGCCCGTCATCAACGAAGTCAACACACGTTTCATCATCTGCGAAGAAACCTGTCCAGGCAGTGGAGCGAGTGGCGAAACTTCGCTCCGTGAAGGTGGCGCTGGGGTTGGGAGTGACGTGGCCATGACGAAGAAGCCCGTCACCGCTCCCGCGATACATTCCTGACGGAACGACATTCGCTCCCAAAACTCATCGATGGACACCTTTCTGAGCGCCTTGCCCGTCTGTTCCGATGCCGCAGAAGAAGACGAGCTCGTCTCTCCGCTTTCGACAGGATCACGTTCAGCCTTGTTCGTCGTCGTCGTCACGCGGCTCGAACGGGGACGTTTCCGCTCGGGAGACTTGATTCCCTCCGCGTCCGTCGTGTACGCGATCTCGTCCAGAAACCGCGCCTTGGGGTCGTCATCGAACCAGGGTACGACGTGTCCGATATGTGAGGGTGCCTTGTCCGTGCGGCCGATCGGGACACACGGGAGGGGCACGTCTGTCTGGTCGTACGGATGCCCGTACGACCATGGCACCGACGACGACGACGATGCGGTAGTGGACGGTTGATGCGACACACGGTCCATGGCATGCGATGCCTCGAGCTCGCCGAGGCCTGGGAGGATATAGAACAACCGGACATGCAGCGCGTCTGCGGCGACGAGACGGTCGGCGACACGGCTCAGCTGGCACTTCCACCACGCACAGAGCTGGAGGTCGGACAGGGGATGCTTGCCGGGGTGCTCGGCAGAGTTGGGGAAGAGGTATTGGTTCTGGGCGCGCGCGAAGAGGTGGACCCAGACGTGGGTGACTGGGAGGGGCCGGGTGGTGGGGTCCAGGTAATAAGTGAGTAGCGCGCGGACGAGGGCGGAGGTGGGAGACGGGGATGCGGCCTGGCCGGTGGAGTCGACCTTGGAGACGTAGAGGATGGCGCTGGACGAGGACGGGAGATGGTATAGGTTAGCTTCGATTGCGGACACGAAGACGTGGGGTGAGTGCGGTTTGGATTGTTCTGAGAGGAGTACGAGAATATCCTGGATGTACGTCTTTGGGCGGGGTATAGCGAAGGGAAACAAGTTTGAATGTCTCCTCGGTGAAGATACGAGTACATGAAGGTGGAATTGGCGAGTACCGGGCAGGTCAGTCAACCCCTGCAGCAGCGCATCGCGCAGGTTCATGCTCGCTGGTATGTGGGAATTTTTACGTCGGAGTGTGGTATAATTAATGCTAGTACATGTACAACAATCCATTCATCATCGACATCATTGCAACATTCTATGCGACATACGCAAACGTGTCCCGCGTGCCATCCACCCGCTCAATGTACTCTTTTTCAAGCAGCGTGTCGATCGCCTGTTCCAGTGTTACGTGAGAGCCAGACCCCAACGCAAGTCGCACAGACGCACCTTTTTGATGTCAGGGATCTTGGGAGCGAACCTTTGCGAGATCTGCGAAATGACCTCCTGTATCAACGGCTGGTTTTTCATCGTCTTGCGTGCCTTCATAATCCTGGGGGGCGCAAGTGAGCGACACGCAAGCCAGCAGCACGCGAGCATACCTGACGATGGTCGCTTGGATCACGTATTTACGATCTTCGTCCACTGTCTTGAGCACCTCAGACGACTCCGCCTTCACTTCCGCCTTGATTGGCTGGTTCAGGTTCACACGGATCTTCTTCGACTTGAAGTCTGCAACCCATCCGTAAGCAAAAGGGACAGCACTCGATCGCGACCAGACACACTAGGGTTCAAATCATACTGATCCGTCTCGTCATTGACCAGAATCTTGGCCTTGACCAGGAGCGATAACACCTGAACCAGAATATCTTTGCTGATCGCAGTGGCCGTCACGAGCTCGTCCAACGATAGCGTGTCGTGGTTGTTGTACTGCAACAATACCGCCATCTGGTACGAGCTCGTCATCAGTATGTACTTTTGGTTCAAATAGTTCGTCCGCAGCTCATTCTTCGAATAGTTCCATAGCCACGTCAGTTTCCTACCAGAGTGCTTCGTCTGATAGTACTTGGAGAACCGGTCGTACGTCGGTAGAATCTCGGGCGGGACGATAAAGTCGTTGTTCGGCGCATTCAGAGGCCAAAAGTTGGTTCCCAGCACCATGATCCCAAAGTTGATGTCCATGTCATCGTGGTTCTGTTGCATCCGCTCCTTGAACTGATCAGTCAGGTCTTTACTCAGACTCATGTCTGCGCGCTTCACGTTACACCAGAACAAAAAGGACGGAAAACGGAAAACATACCTGTGAACATGCGTTGTAGCTTGTTGGTGTACTCGAAGCCGCAAGCCTCCTTTAGCTTGGATATCATGCTGGCTTCGCTCTCATCCGATGCAGACACGCCGTGAATGAGTCGCTTCGATAGCTTGGTGGTGTAAAAGGTCTGGAAGACGTCCTTGTCTTCGATATACTTGAAGAGAATCATCTACAACACATCATGATGATCAGGCGAGGTAAACACGGAAAAAATTGCAAAGGATTTACGACGCGGTTCAGGGCACCCTCTAGATCTTCTTCTTCTGCCATCTTGTTGTTCTTTCTTAGTAACATATCAGCGTGCTTGGCGAGCAACTCTGGCGATTTCGTCGTCGACGTCCCTGTCGCTGCGTTGCGATTGACGAACTCCCTGCAGGCCTTGTCAAGACTGGCAACGAATCCTGCCTCCCCTCTAAAGCTGCGTGTCACTGTCTCCGAGTTCTTGCGATGCACCTCCAATAACGCATCGACGTATGCCTTGGGATCTAGACCCTCGGCACCTTCCGAACCCTCGCCGACCAACTTTGAAACCGCTGTGAGGCCGGTCTTCTTGACGTGTTCCTCAAACTTCTTCCTTAGTGGTTCCAGCCCCTCCGGAATCCGAGAGAGCAATGCATACATCCGCTGTAGATCCTCGTCCTTGTCGAAATCAAGCAGATTTTGGAAGCTCTCCCACATGAGCTCCGAATGTTGTCGAATGAGCACGTGCTCGCACTTGCTGACGAGCTGTTTTCGGGTCTCCGTGTTGAGATAGCGATCCACCCGATCCTCCTCCTCCCTGAGACGTTCTTCACCCTTCTTCAAATAGTCAGAGACGCTGCTCTCCGCAAGGAATGCCTCCGATTCCTGCTGATAGTACTTTTCGGTCGCCTCGAGGAACGGTGTTTCCAGGTGCTCCTTGTAAACATCAAGTGAGGCTTTGTTGATATCGGTTTCATCTAGGCCGAGAGAGACAAAGGAGTCGACGACTTTCTTGACGAGGCCTTGATCGATCGTCTCGCCGTTTCGTTGACGTTCGATCAGTCTCAGGATGGCACCCGCCAGTTTTCCATGCTTGCTCTGCACGTGGAGGAAGAAGTTATTTTTCCATTGGACGAGGGCGAGCTGCATCGACGACGTTCGTTGGATCAATCACGCTCAACATAGCAAATAACGCACTGTGTAAACTGGATAAACTCCTTTTCGACCTTCGTCGCGTTCGCGCTTTACCCAGTGACGGTTGAGATAGGTGAACAATCGGTTGATGTAGTTGGCTCCCGTCGTATACCTGTCCCACTCGCTAGCGTAATATCGTAGGAGTGCCTCGTCTTGCAGAGCGTCCGATTGCTAGGCAGGTTCCCATCAGGCTAGAGAAAGTAAAAGATGAAGAGGGTTCATACCTCCTTTAGGCCCTTTAGATGTGCCATAAAGTATCGAATGAGGTTGTTGTATAAATCCGAGCCCATAAGATTGGCGCCGGCTGGACTGGCATGGTGAGCCTCGTCACATCGTCGTAATCGGAAAGGGCATCTTCCCACTGTGGTGGTAGGAAGGGGTAATGGAAGGACACTCACTGCGGCTACCGGCGCTAACGGTGCTATCGGGTGCGCCATGCATGCGCGAGGATGTACAGTAGTTGTAGGCTACAGTGTAGAGGCTCATGTACTTGGAGTACGAGACGCCGGTTTGGAGCTTTGTCATGATGTGATCCACACCCTCCTCAAGAAAGGCCCATGTGGTCGCCAGGTCTGCGGAGGCTGGGGGCATTGGATAGGGAGTGTTTGTTGAAGAGGAGGAGGACGTAGCCATGGTGGTGGTCGTGTGGAGAGAGGCAAGTCCGATATGTAGGGGACCCTTGCCGCAAAGGCGCGGTTGTGGCGCTGCTACAGGGATATAAATCGCATGTATTATTCTATTCTAAACCTTGACCCCGCTATGTATGCAAGCAATCCCACCCCACAACTCTGTCCACGCACCCCCATCGTGATCACCGCCCGTCGTAAAGCCAGCTTCCCTGATCATTCCAGCAAAATCAGGCTGACTAGGGAACTTTCGGATCGACTCCACCAAATACTGATACGAGTCCCTGTCTCCTGCCAGTATCGTTCCCAGGAGGGGTATTACGGAAAACGAGTATTGGTCGTACATACTGCAGACCATAAGAAGCGTCCGAGCGAGACGAACGGGCACTCACGCGCTCAGCAGGGGATGGTTCACTTTGCTAAACTCGAGGCACGCAAAAGTGCCTCCCGGCTTGAGTACTCTGTGCGCCTCTTTCAGGACAGCGGGGATGGACGTGCAGTTGCGAATTCCAAACGCGATCGTGTACAGGTCGTACGAGTCGTCTTTGAACTGCGTCGGAGAGAGCTCCTGTGCATTGGCCTCATGGAACGACACCTGCGGTGCTTGGTACCCTCAGTCACGTTTGGAGAACGCTCGCGACGCATGCTCACTATTGTGGTACATTGTCTTTTTGAATCTTTTGAATCCTTCTTGGAGCATTTGAGCGTTGATATCGACTACTTCGACGCTGGTCTCCCTGTCGGCGTATTCTTCCCGGGCGTGATCGAGAATGCGGAGTGCAATGTCGCCCGTTCCTCCGGCAACGTCGATGCAGTGAATAGGTCCTTTGCGACCAGGTCTCAGGGCGGAGACGAACGTGTCTTTCCACAGCCTGTGTACGCCCAGAGATGTAGCATCGTTCATTAGGTCGTACTTGGACGCCACGCTGTCGAAAACGCCTTTCACGAGGGATTCTTTGGTTTCTTCTGGGACTGTCCTGAATCCAAACGAAGCGGTTCGACCTGACGGCTGCGAACTACCGGGGGTTGCCTGGCCATGGTTTCTTCGTACGAGCACTGGCGTGACGAGCCGTCCGTTGACTCGTTTCGCGCAATGAGAAACTTGGCCGAGCATTTTGGCTTGGTGTAGGGTCCTCAGGTTCGTGTGCAAATCGTACACATTCACAAATATTTGTCGTAATCGTTTGCCGCTTTAGACGACTTTGCCGCAGGCATGTAGTCGGCTTTTGTTTTCACTCCAGCTGGTGAGGTTGACCCGAGGTCTCGTGCCTACTCCCCTGTCGACGCCCTTGAGAGGGCGTCTGGTTGGGGTTCTTGTATCGACATATTGCCAGTGCTTTTGGACCTGGATCTATGACGAAGATTACCGTTCAGTGCGATTTGGGTAGGTCTCTTTGATGATCCGCGAACGACATCTAATGCAGCAACTCACAGGTGACACCGGCGAGTCAAGTTGACAAAGTCTGTCGTCGCTTCGAAGGCGGCATTCGAGTATGAGGACGGCCGGTAAGCACTATCTTCAATGGATTGGGTGTACGACTCAGCTAGGAACCAGCAATCGTACCGACTCGCTGACGCAATCCCTTCTCAATGCGATCGCCATCGAACTGAAAGCCAGGTGCATCGCGGCCGGCGCGCGTTGAATCTCGCGTCTCCCGAAGTAAAAAAATATATTTGAGATCGGCCGAGTCTTTGGATCCCATCGACGTCGAGCAAAGGGAGCTGTGCGAGACGAACAGCTTATGCCAGAAGAGTCTATGTTGCTGGATAGTGTGAGCGTCGCCAAGAAGATCGATGAAGTATTTCCGCAGACGACTACTATCCCGAGGTGCGTCGCATCGTTTGCGTGCATTCACATTGGCTATCGCGTACCGATGTCGGTTTCTATTTTCCGACAAGACGCCATATACCCCGCCAAAGATGGATTACGCAAAGGTTGTGCAAAGGTGTTCAAGTTCGATGTCTCTTGTTCGGGGGCGGATTTGTTGGTAGATGCGTTGTGCGTGTTTTTTAATACCTTCGTTTGCATCATGGCGACGAGGTGCACGCTCTCTGCCGAGTATTTTTGCTTTGGGAGTGTTTACAGAGTTATATGATTTGGACATCATGGACTCGCGAGCCTGAATTACATGGATTTCGTCTGATTTGGAGATATGCAGGTAGGCAAAGCTGGCATCGAAGGATCTGTTGCATTCTCATAGATGTCCTTCAAGTTGCACACTGTCAACTGACTGACAACATGCCCTGCTGCATGCCTTGCTTCAGTAAGTCAATCATGGAGTGGATTGCAAATGTGATCAACCAATGGCATCACACAGTAAATATGGCTAGATGAACCAGTGTTGGGTTCTATGTTAGTCTGACTCTCATGGGCCAAGCAAAGGTACTTGTCAAGCAGGGTGACTTGTTGCCAGTGGATCATGAGGGAGGGTCATGGAAGAATGTGGATGTTGAGAGATGAAGATGTTTGTATTTCAGTATATGTTGACATTTATATCCTGATGGCAGACTTGGTTTCTCACTGATTTCTTTCAGTGTGTTGCTAGGCTAGAGAGGCTCATCATATTCAAGTGATGTCCAAATTTGTTGCAGACAATTGGTCATGACTCATGAAGGAGTTGAGAAAGGAGAGGTACATATCTCTAAGTTATGACTCCTCAGGGAGGTGGTATGTATGTAGAAATAGACATACATAAATCACAAAATCACAAATCATGTCCCACTCAGACAATGAAGATAGATTCACTCATAATGCATTTCATAAATTCTTTGTTGTGCATATTTGTGATCTATTTTCTTTCAGGAAAAAGTTTGATGTACTGGCTTTCATAAGATCACTTCATGGCATTGCTAGAAAGGAGGGGTTATGATTTCAACATAATAATATGGTTAATATACTCATTCGATTTTGAAGAACAACATTCAAGAGGGTGTCTATCTCATTCTCCTTAGACATTCCTTTATGCTGCTTAAGAACTTCTTCCATGGCCAAGTTTACTTGCTTAGATATTTTTGTTGCCTTGTACTTCTTAGCAGCAGATAGAAGTGGTTGAGGGACCTTTGCATGGAAAAGATAGAAAGAATGCTCCAGAATAAGTAATATATCTATAAAACAATAAAGAAGTTCATATAAGATTACTTATATATGAAGGGAAAAAATTACCAATGTAGGCTTGAAGAATTTGCTGTTGTGTTCCAAGATTTATCTGTGAGTTTCAATCATATGTTGATGGAAAATGAAGTTGATGATAAAATTTACAATGTTATTTGGTAATAGAATGACAGATTCCAACACAGAAATTTGGGTCTAAAATAAAATGAAGTAATCAAAAGCCAATGGAAAATGAATTCACATGCCTTATTATTATGAACAATCTGATAGTAGATTGGGAGTTATAGGTCAAGGTTGTGAAATAATAAACAAAGATTTACCATCTATGTAAATGAAAATGAGATCTATAGTGTAATGTATACAATAAATACTTACACACTAAAATTCATAAAGAATACAAAATAAAGTAATTTAATCTTATATTAGAGACTGATAAATCACCACAATAAAAATGAAAACTTACATCCTGTAAGTGATCATATAATGTTATATCTAGATATTGAATCATATTGTCATAACCATGTACAACAACTTACAGCCTTTAAATCATCAGTAATTTCCATTAAAAATCCTTGACAAATAATATGCCACTTACCTCCTTTATAGATAGTGTAAAGTAATAGCCATTAGTATAATAATACAAATATACAAATTTTCAATATAAAATGTACCTGCTATATGACAAGATTACTATGAGTGCCAAACACAAAATAACATGACTCACAGTCTATGATGAATGAAATATTATAAGAGAAAATGTTAGATGGAATATAATAAAAATGTTGTATAAATTCATAATATAATAGAAAACTTACCAACTAAATAAACCAAGAATAGAAGGAATTGAAAAGTATATACAGTATTGTCATTCATATTATAATGAAGAACACACCCTCTATAAATGGAAAGACAATATCAAAAAAGATGAAAATGAACAAATTAAATTATTAACATGATAAATATTTCATCATATGAACAACTTACACTCTAATATCTCCAAGTCAATTGAGAAGGAAAATAATGTGGTATTATAAATATTATGATTGAGTCTTTAAATCATATGATAATAATACACAACTTACATCCTTTCATTTCCAGAGCAGAATGAAGGATGATTGGACATTGTATCATTAATATTAGCACTCTAAATTATTTCACAATATATAACTCACAACATAACTCACATACTATCATTTCCAGAGAAATGTGAAGAATGAATTGATATGACATCATCAGCATCACAATATTAATGATTTCACAATATACAACTGACTTCCTGTCATTTCCAGAGCAGCAAAATGAAAAAATGAAAATCCATGGCATCATTAATATCACCACTCTGTTACAAACCTCGTTTTTAACCCTTTATTTTTACCTTTCGTCTCATTCTTTTCGAGTCACGTGACCTGCTTAGTCAGCCATCACATGACCAGTCACGTGACATCACATGACCTTATCACTTATCTTCTTATCTATTACATCATAGCACGTGTACACCTCATGTAATTAATATTCCCACACTCGTGAGAACCATTTAACCCTATATAGTAGTAGTAGATAGCTTATCGATAGACACAGCTTGGTCTGTGCGCATGTATCAGTAGTATAAATACTTGAATGCAACGACCGAACAAGCCAGTCTTGTTCTGGTCAGATTTCCCCTTCCACAACTACTCCTTTTCCTTAGTCGTGTGATAGTGTGAGGTGCCTAGTGCCGTATGGGTGCAAAGGGTCGCCTTCACACTCTGAATGATTCCACAATGCATAACTCACTTCCTGTCATTTACAGAGCAAAATGCAGAATGAGTGGACATATCATTAGTATCACAACTCCAAATCATTCTACAATGCACAACTCACATCCTGTCATTCCCAGAGAAGAATGAAGAATGAATAGATATGCAATGCATCATCAGCATCACCACTCTGAATTGTTCTGCAAATTATCACTCACTTCCTGTCATTCCCAGAGAAGAATGGCAGATGAGTTGATATAGTATCATTGGCATCACCACCCTAACTTGAAATCATTTTACAATGTATAACTCACTCCCTGTCATTCCCAGAGCAGAATGAAGGATGAATATTTAATGAGCATGATATTATCAGCATCATCACTCTGAATCATCTCAAAATGCATAACTTACATACTGTTATTTCCAAAGCAGAACGAAGAATCAATGAATATGGCACAGTGCTATTAACATCACCACTCTGAATCATTCCATATTGCACAACTCACATACTGTTATTTCCAGAGCAGAATGAAATATGTATGAATGGATATGGTGTTATCAATATCACTACTACTCTGAATTATTCCACAATGAACAACTCACTTCCTGTCATCTCCAGAGCACAGTGAAGGATGAATGGAGATAACATCATCAGCATAACCACTCTGAATTATTCCATAATGGACAACTCACATACTGTCATTTCGAAAGCAGAATGAAGCATGAATGGACATGACATTGTTAGGACTACTCTGAATCATGATATCATTCTACAATGCACAACTCACATACTGTCATTTCCAGAGTAGAATAAGGAAGGAATGAACATAGCATGATTTATTAGCATCACCACTTCAAATTATTCCTTAATGTATAACTCACTTCCTGTCATTTCCAGAGCAGAATAAAGGATGAACATGCAATGTGTCATCGGTATGATCTCTCTGAATTATCCCACAATTGTTACAATGTGCTCACGTGCTCTCTTTTCTCCCTCTGTTTCTTCACTACGAATCACGCCACTTAACTGTACTATAGATATCTGCGTCGTTCTCTACACTCCCTCCGCAGATTACCCACTACTCCTCATTCCTGCTTCTTCCGATCGCACTGCCATCCGCAGTTTCTGACTCATTCCATACTGCGGATGATTCATCTCCTTGATCCGAGCTTACTGTACGCATAGCCCCCCGCAGTTTCTGACTCATTCCACACTGCGGATGACTCACTCGCTTCCATGCCATTCCCTGGCATTCCATCTCGTTTGCATATATAGTGTACTACTCGCATCATGTAACCCTAAGCTAGAGCTACTCGAATATCATCACTCTTAGCCATCCTCGTCGCCCTTAGTCCCTCCTAGGCTTTGCCTACTCAGTCCTAGAGCTTCTCAACGTTGAGACTCTTAGCCCATCGTCTCCTCCGATCCCCATAGCACTCGGAGTTCAGTCTACTCAGGTCTAGTCGACCTTCGTATCCTTCGTCCCCAGCCCTAGGTCTTGTTGACCTTCGTCCCCAGCTTTAGCCTTTGTACCACTTCGAGTCTACGACCGACCCTACCCGGGCCAGTCGTAACAACAATGTGTCACTCACTCCCTGTCATTTCCAAAGCAAAGTGAAGAATGAATGGACAAATCATCAACACCACCACTCTGAATAATTCTGCAATACACAACTCACTTCTTGCCATTGCCAAAGCAAAATGAAGAATGAGTGGTTATGGCAATATCAGTATTATCATTTTGTATTATTCTGCAATGTATAACTCACTAGCACATACTACCATGATTTCCAGTGAAAAGTGATGAATGAATGAACATGATATCATTCAGCATCATCACTCTGAATTATTCTGCAATGCACACAACTCACTGGCTGCCATTTCTAGAGAAGAGTATATATCAAATCATGATCTTTTCCATCGCTTTACCACAATTAACAACTTATTATCTATACTCCCCATGGAGGCATGGAAATGATTAGCTTATCTCTATTTTTATGTAAGAACAGATATGTAAGAAAGCCACCTTACCCATTATGTGGAAACCATCTTGCAAGTCTCTCTGGATGTATCTCCTTCATACTTTGTATAGGGAGTGCAGAATGATGTGATATAATCCTTTTGTGATATTAAATTATCAGCTATGAGGAATAGTATATAATTACTTGTCACTTACTCTTTAAGTGCATATCTCATGCATAGTGCTATATTTGTTTCCTAGGCAGTAACAAATAGGATTTGCAAGTTTTCCTCATTCAGAGCTCTTGCTGTATTCTCTAACAGAATATTACACCCTTCATTGGACTTGTTCATCCCTTCCGTGCACATAAATTCTATCAACTGGAGCATTTATAAAATAAATACATACCTCCAATCCGAATATTGTATTTCGGTGCATGCTTCATTTGAGAGAGCCAGCCCCATACATCAGCTTTGTCAAAAATCCCCTCAATAAGCAACTGTGCCTTTGCTATCTTCTCCTCCCGTGCTAACAGCCTTCGATCAGCACCAGCTAGTTTGTGCATGGCTATGGCCAACAGGGCATCATATTTGGTGAACAATACAACAACTGGAACTGGATGGGCTGTGACTCACTGATCTCGAGAAGACTTTGATGAGAATAAACTCACTATTTCCAGTATCAGATTCATCAAAAAACCTTTCCTCGCAACGTTGGATTGCCCGGTGTAGTTTATCCATTGAGATACAGTACCTACAAAGTAATGACTAGTCAATGATTACCTTCCACACTTGGAAAAAAATACCAAATTGCATGAATGCATTTCTTGAGAAAAGTTGTCTTTGCACGATCAGCAATGAACTCCTTCAATCGTTTGAATTCGTCTTCAGAACCGGCTTCGAAGCCTCGCGTGTCATGGAAGACGAATTTGTCATTGCTCCGGAAGATCAATTCGTTCTCGATATTGTGTATTCCGCGCTAGCAACATGCATTGATCAAAACACACCTCATGTCTGGGTCAAATACGTAGCAATACTCACCTGCTCGGATCCCTCGACTTGGGCCAGATCAATCTACTTGCGCGGTTTGGTACACTACTCATCCATGATTATCAAACTGCACCTTGTTGCCCTCTCCATCATAGACCTCTGGGGTTTCAGTAGAGTTACAGATCGCGCGAAGAATGGTCGTCTTGCCAGAATTCGCCCGCCCAATGATAAGGATCCTGAAGCGGCCAAATTTCTCTCGGATATTTTCGAAACCACCCGTGTTTTGTGTCTCCATCTCTGGAAAGCCTGAGCGTATCGTTGAAGAATAGAACGTAGAGTCGAGGCACTACTTGGTGGTCACCGTGAGGGCGAGAGAGGAAGTTGCAGACAGCGCGTTCAATGATCGATCTTCATCTACTTCCGATACCCGATTCCCGCACGTACTTCCCATTGGACGTCGGGAGGATCGGAGAACACGTTCGTCGTGTTTCCAAGGGAGTTTTGAAACAACTTGATCGGCTTCTTCCAGTCTGTGGCATTCGCATCAGAACGGGCTAGACTCGGACTCGGACTCGCCGACGTCGTGTATTCCGAGTCGCGGTCGCTTCCAGCTTGAATGTCTCAATGTTGTGCCAGTGTGAACTGTCGCTTGGAGTGCCTTTCAACGTCTGGACGAGAGTGCAGCATTTATGCAGAATCCTTGACGAGTCTGTGGCAGCCGCCGGGAAAGACCAACCAACACATTTGACATAGAAACTGTAGTAACTTACCATTGGATTTCCGAGTCCAGATTCCGGAAACCAGCCAACAAATGGCACGCATCATGATACTCGAAAGTGAGCTCAAATATGGCACCACTCAGAATCTATTCCACTAGTATCCTGCCAGCTTTGAGCACCCACTCGAGACTACTCGGATGGCTCGCTCTTGCTGCGCCTCGCACCCTATCGACGGGTCCGCCCGACGGCAACATTTTGATTTCAAGCATGAATCTTTGGAGAAGTGGCGTATAGCAACGAGCTGGGTGTTGATGACTCATGTGCGTCGGGAATTCGACATGAAGCTCACTACATGCAAGTCTCTGTCAGAGCATAGGGATCTGTAGTGGATCATGCAAAACGGCGTCTTCGAGTGAACATGATCGGAAAGGCGGCGAAAAATAGAATCTGCGAAGGACACACCGGAATATACTCATCAAGCATGACCTCGGAGAACCACCCATCGAATGCGCTCGCCTAGAATGATCCAATCGAAACCTTTGTCAAGCTGCAAGGCACCTCCGAAATGCCTGCCGTTACGGAAGTAAAGCTTAGAGTGGCAGGGCTAGCACCTCACATATAGTCCTTCGCTACCCTCTTTCCTCCAGATAGGTGGCGTAGATTGACCCCCAACCGAGTGAACCGTACTACCACTTTGGTTTGCGAAGTTCGTTCTTTTTACGAAGAGTCTTCTTCCCTCTTTCCCCTCTGACGCTTTGCAACTCATCAAACTTCTTTTTCGCATATCTCCGCGCTTCCGTGTCCTCAACAAGTTCGTCCACCAAGGTCCGTTTCCGATGTGCACGTGGAAGATTGTCGGTACTTGCGGTACCGAAAGGCGTGGTAGTCGGCAGGATCGTTCCAATCTAACGGAGTGAACGTTGGCGTGAGAGACACGGACGAAATGCGAACGGACGTACCGCAAAATGTTTTGAAAGGCCTTTTATGCCTTTGCCTTCTCCATCATCTTTCCGGTAGAATCGCTTGGGGTCTAGTTGATTTCGCAGACGGAGGGCTTCGACTTCGCGATGTAGTCGGGGCAAGTCTGCTTCCGCTGGCGCAGGGAGGTCGAACCAGCCCGGCCCGGTCGTCTTGTTCTTCAGCTATGGACAGGGCTTGAATGTAGAACAAATTAGGTGATGGGTCCACCGTACCTCTTTCCTTTGTTTCCTCGTTAGTTGCTTCCAATCTGCGTTCGGGTCTTCAGGCGGAGCGGGTACAGACGCGGAAGAGGACGCAGCCTCTGCTTGACTGACTTCCGGATCGCGGACCGACGTCGGTGCATGGTGGCGAACTTTTCCAAACTCAAAGTACGGTGGAGGGAGCACGCCTGGATCGAGAGGCGGTAGAGGTCTGTGGGCACGCAAGTCAAGTGCAGCCGGCACATCGAGACCCCCCGACGACGTACTGTTCCTCCTCGTCCTCATCGCCTCCAATTTTGATCATGTCTTGTTCCGCAAACCCGACTGTCTCCCTTTCGTCTCGCAACATCTTCGCCATGCGAGCTTCTTCGCGTGCGTTCCGCCTCGCCTTGTCGAGTAACGATTGGAGGTATTCCGGCGTGACCTCGTCTTCCGTATCAGAATCTGACGCGCTGTCCGCATCAGAACTCGAGTCCGATTCTGAGCCAGAGCCAGAGTCTGAATCCGACGTGACGAGGTCGGACTCGCTGGACGAGGAGGTGCCGTCGTCGTCTGGTTCGAGCGCGACAAAGTCACCCTCGATCACCTCTGCCGATTCCCGTGTTCCCTCGTCCAATGCGTCGGTCGACATCCCAAGTGAAGAAAGTTTGCAGGCCATTACGTAAGTTACAATATCCTCTTCGTTCGGATGCACCGGCACTTTTTCCGTGCTCCATGCCTCGCCGTCGTCCCTCTCAAAGAACCAAATCTCACACCAAATCCCGTCCTGTAGACAGAAAAGACGCTCGGCTCAAACGATGGAACACCACCGCAGACATCGAGCTCGATGAGGAAGACCACTGTGCGTCGCTCGCGTTCGTCGGTCCCTGAACCGCTCTCTCTCTTTCTCTTTTTTTTTTTTTTTCGTGCTGAAATACTATCGTGATCCGGCGTGGTCGTATACTAGTTCATGCGTCGAGGGACAAGATTTTACTGGAACAAGCTGACGAGGACGACGAGGACGCTGACGAGGAAGAGGTGTTTGCGCTGAAGGGCATGTCGTCTGACTGGGACGACGACGACGACGACGAGGTAGGAGCGGAAGACGATTACGTGTATGAGGTAGATGATGAAGACGAGGAAGCCGGTGACGACATGCACGACGCCACTGCGTCCAAGTCCAAGTCCAAGTCCAAGTCAACATCGAAATCGAAATCGAAAACCACGCATGGCGCAAAAGCACTGTCCTCGGACAAGAGCACGTCAGACTCTGAAGAAGAGGAAACATGGGGACGCGGCAAGGGCGCATACTATTCTTCCAATGCTGCACAGCTCGACTCGGAGGACGAGGAAGCTAACGAGCTTGAAGAACAAGAAGCGCTCCGGTTACAGGCCAAGACGCGCGAGGGCATGTACGACCAAGATTTCGGACTCGGAGATGTCGTAGAGGGTGACTCCGAGCCGCCAGAGGCAACGTATGCTTGTCGTTTCCCCGTGCAGTTGGTTGTTAAGCATACACACGTCTAGGGAACAGCTTGAAATGCCCGATCCAAGTCTGGTAAAGGTCCCCCAAGACAAACAGACAATCCTGCGCACTCTCGAGAAAGAGAGTCCCGAAACCCTCGCGCTCGCAAGAGACTGGGATGACACAATCCAAAGCCTCCTGGAGGCAAAAGCCCGTGTCGAAGCGTAAGCCCCGTTCCCCGCATCCACGTCATCTTACCTCGCTCTCGCCAGCGTGAACGACACGGAATCCGAGCTCGAAATCGGTCTGCAACACATGTACTACCGTGCGTCCTCCATACCTCCCCGACGACTAACACTGATCACGCTCCTCATCACGTCTTGAGCAGAAGCCCTACTCACGTACGCCACGACGCTCGCATTTTATCTCCATCTGCGCGCCACGGAGAAATACGCGGCCCGTCCTGAACTTCTCCGTCGGCACTCCGTCCTCATGCGTCTTCTCACTCTGAAAGAAGGTATCCACACCCTCGAGGGCCTTGGCGTCGGCCAAAAGGTTTCGGGGGACGACAAAGACGACGACGTCGAGGAAGAGGAAGAGGAAGAGGAAGAAGACGTTCTGACGGACCAAGACGGCGACCTCTGGTCGCTCATAAAAAAAAAGGGCCTCGAAGCAAACGAACTCGCCGACCTCCTCGAAGACGCGGGCCTGTCCGCCCCGAGCGCCAGTTCCAGCTCACGTGCTTCTTCTCCTTCTCTTCCTCGTTCTTCCGCTTCTCCAAGTCCACCGCCTCGTTCCTCTCCCAGGAAACCCAAGTCGTCCGCTAAAGCTAAAAATGGACGCGCCGAGGTCGAGACCGAGATCAAGAGACGCAAGACCTCCGCGGCCGTGCACGATTCGGATCGTGTCAAAAAAGGCACGCGGGCCGCCGCCACCACGTCCTCCCACTTATTCGATCTGCACGAGCCCGAATATCCCGGCGCATCGTCCACACGCACACCCACAGGCAAAACCGCGGGCAAAGGCACACGCAAGCACACGGCAGCGGTAGCTACCGTGGACACGGATCCATATGGCGAATCCAACGCACTCGGGTACCACGATGCGTCCGATAAATTGGCGCGCCGAAAATCGCTGCGGTTCCACGTTTCCCGCATCGAGTCAGCGTCGTCTCGCCGAACGAACGCGCGTGCGAAGGCGATCGGTGGGGACGATGACATCCCATATCGAGAAAGAGTAAAGCAGCGTGAATTAAGGTTAGAGAACGAGAAGGAGGGAAAGAAGGAAAAAGGTCTGCTAGGTGCGGGCGGGGACGACCTCGATGACGTCGATCCAGAAGTCGGTGGTGTGGAAAAGAAACGCAAGAGAAAACGAGGGCTGGACGAAGACGAGGAAGATGCAGATGACGTCGGGGGCGCAGATGGGTATTACGAGCTCGTGAAACAGGCTACCGCGACGAAAAAAGCACGGAAAAGAGCCGCATACGAAGCAGCAGCAGCACGGTGCGTTCTCCCCGCACCTCACCGTTGACAAGAACTCAAATCGACATTTCTAGACCCGAGTTAGAGCCGGAGAGCACATCAGGCCCACGCTCTGTCACGCGCGCGATTCTCAAGAACAAGGGACTCACACCCCGTCGTTCCAAGACCGTCCGGAACCCTCGCGTGAAAAAACGTCAGAAGTACGAACAAGCAAAGAAGAAATTGGCTTCGCAAAAGGCTGTTTACAAGGGCGGTATCGGAGACGTTTCGAAATACAGCGGCGAACAGTCGGGTATATCCAAGGTGGTTAAAAGTGTCCGGTTATGAATAGAGCAAAACGAAATAGTGAAAGGGTACAACAGTGACGTCCAGAATACGACAAACATCTGTATATGATCCTGATAACAGTGCGAATTTTAACACGAAAGCGGAGACGAAGCACAGAAGGTGGAGAATAGCAATGTGCTACCCTTCAGGTGGAGCAACCGAGGACCAACAAAAAACAAATTGGGAATATGTGAGTGTCCCGACCGGATAATAATATCATACATTTTACACGGGCTACAATGAACCCTCGGCGATCGGGAATATGGTATTGATAACGTAGGGGGGACGAATCGATCATGCGGACAAATACTGCGCGCAATGGGAACCCGGTCAGAGCGGACCAGAGAACAGAAGAAAACGGCTCCCACCATAGAATCGCGATGTGCATGGTGCACGCCGTTGCCGTTGGGTGGTGATTTGGTGATCACGGTGTCCGCAGGAGGCGTGCGACGAGGGACGGCGCTGCTCATCTCGTGGAATTGGGGACCCTTGATCAACGTTTGTTCGTATTCGCGCCGAATCATCTGCGAAAGCTCCTTGGTTTCTTCATATGCGTAGCTGTATTGTTCGAGGCCCTCGATGCAGTTTTGCACCTCTGGTCGACCAAGACGGGCCAAGAAGAAGCCAGCTTGGATGATGCCGACGTGCATCACAGCGGGATCCAATTTCTAACCGACCGGTTAGGCGGGTACTAAAATAGAACGCGCTCCGGGAGTTCTTACCAGATATCCGTTCGAAGTCAGCACGCCTGCCAGTGCAGCAATTCGCAACGATGCATTCAAGGCTTCATCAAATACTTTTCGCTTGACGACTTCGACTTCATTCATGTCGCTGAACGAAAGAGACTCATCGCGCACACCGAACTCGTCCATGGCACCGAACAGACCAATCCACATCACATGGTATTGGGCGTCACTCGCACCTATAGATCCCGATCAGCGAACGCGGGGAAAATAACCAAATAATGACATACAAGCAGATACTGCAGAGACAAAGTCCCAGTTAGCGGCGAGATTGGGTGGGACTCCGACTTTGGACAAATGATCATCTCGCCACTTGCCAAGTTCCGACGAGTATTGCTTGACAGCCTCAATGGGTACTCCCTCCGAGTCCGTCGTCGGGCGCCAGAGAAGTCGCGCTACTTGGCGAGATATTCGGGCTAGAGCATGTGCCGCACTATAATATCCCTGGTGGCGGGATTAGACCACACTAGACCATCAAAAAGGCGGATGACCAACCAAAAACTGTGATGTGATGAGTCAAAACCAGCTAAAAATGAACATGTCTGACTCACCTCGAGTTGATCGCGTGGGGAGGGTTTCCCAGGGTCCATGTTTTCCTGGAGGGCCGGGTCCGCAATGTAAAAATCGATATCATAGTCATCATCATCCCTGAGACGACGGTAATTAACGCGTCCGCAGGCGCCTGAAAAGAGGAAACCATTCGCTCACAACATAGGTTTGCGGCGGTAATAAAACGCGGAGAAGGCGTCCGCCAGACAAGCCATCCACCACGCAAAGATCATCGTGCCTCGGGTCTCGGGGTCCTTGATATCCGCCATGACAGATTTATGGTTGATCTACAAAGAGGTTGATTGAGTTCGGTTGGTTGAGATGGGTGCCTGTGGAGAATGAAAGAGCCGACCTGAAGACCCAACAAATTGCGGATACCGCAGTTGAGCCAGAATCCATGGAACCCTAGACATTCAAAGTCAGTCAATGAATGACATAAAATATGGAAGCGGTTGCTAACCGCTTTCTGTGTGCGGATTCTCTGACAAAAAACGGTCACAAGGTGCATCAAGTAAGGAAGGCTAAAGACACTCACGACACTGCATCGGTTCGATGAGAAGCGCGATCACGACGTGATCCTTGTGTGGGATGCGGTGAACTTTGGTTGCCTCGGCAATTTCACGGCATCGATCAACGAGCGCTTTCGCGAGAAGACTCTGACCGCCGTTCCTTTGGCGGTCGGCGATAAGAAGAGGATGTTCGGAGAATTTGGCACCCCATGCGATCACGGTCGCGATAAGTGCGGGGTGGATTGGTTCTTCGTGTTTACTGCTGATGATTGGACGTTGACCGGTCGCGTGAATGTTAAGGCGGGCACGGAACTGGAGGGGATTAAGGAGGGGCAGTCGGGTGTGGACGATCTGGAAGTAAACTTCGACCAGGTCGAGGGCAAATCTAGATGGATTGATGGCAAAGTGCGGTCGTCAGTACAACAAAAGCATTCAGATTTGGCCGATAAGGTTAATTAAAAAAATATAAGAAAATGCCCTGAGAGGAGAGTTAGTCAACGAAAAGATCCGACAGGTTGACAGAGAACATGACGTACCGATGGGGCGATGCGATGACTGCGAATGTTTACGTAATGAAGTGGAAGGGACGTACTCTATTCTGAAGGCTTCTTCTTCGAGCTTGGATGCCATCTCGCCCCAGGCGGAATATGCCGACGAACGCGACTTGAAAGGACCAAAAGGGAAGACGGAATCGCTGCCAGGGGATAAACAAAGATCGATGAACGCACGATTGATCGAGCCGTACCTAGGTCCAGATTCGGGCGGTGCGAATAAATGGAAGAGTAGATTGGGGGTAGCATGCAGTGCGACGTTGGAATAACCGCCAAACTTTGAATTCCAGGGTGGTCCGAAAGGGGACCTGTGCCAAGGGGGGGTACCGTTTTCGCCTGTGGGAGAGTGGCTGTTGCGGATGTGGTTCAGGGGCGACGGTACGAGACGATGTGCGTCAAGAAGCCTACCCAGAAGATATAGGAGATGAGCTATCGAGCGCGGAGGACGTCAGCACGGGTACAAAGGGTATGCCCGTAGCCAAGATCGGGGGTTGGGGCGGGGGGTTGGGCCTACGATAGGGATGGGGATGTGGATGGGAGCCGTACCTAGAGCTTGTAGAGATGCCTCTTGGTCTGCGGACTGCTGCGTTGCGTTTCCTCTCGCTTGTTGCCTGCTGGACGTAGTGGCTGCGTGGGTAGATGAGCGCGGGAACCGGAGCACGGCGCAAAAGGGTACCAACGTGCAGGGGTAATTCTTGGACTGGCAATGCTAGAGGGACATGAGAGTGGAGATGAGAAGGGGAGGCGATTATACGGACCTGGCACTGTGGATATGAAGAAGAGGGTGAATTGGTAGGACGCGGAGAGGTGAGGGGGAGACTAACCTTGTCCTGACCGGGGAGACGATTGCACTTGACCTTGCGTGTCCTGTACGACTTGGTGAGATGAGTGTGAAATAAAAAGTAAGGAGACAGACCTGCAAGCATCGCATGCGGTGTTCTGCTTGCGTGGAGGTGGGAGAGTCTTTGCGAGTTCGTGGATCTGGTTCTGTACGAGCTGCGATGGGAGGACGAGCCCTTTTGTAGAGGGTCGTGAGCACGGGGAGAAGGACGAGAGAGCATATACGGACCTTGCTGAGAGAAAGAGTGTGGGGGGTCGCCGTTCTGCATGATAAGGGAGCTTGAGGGAGACAGAAAAAAATAATTATCGATACGAGTTCGTTCTTATAATAAAAGCCTGGACAGAAGAGAGGAACTCCTCCGGATGTACTTGGCCATGTACTTATCGGACGAATTTGTAAACTAGACTTACCCGATCGGAGTTTAGATTCGGGCGCGTTTCTCGGCACCGCACCCACCGACGCATAGCACAGCCACTTACAGCCTCACACAAAGTCACTCACCATGGTCAAGGTCGAGATCGTCGAGGAACACAACTCTCCCTACGCGTCCGCAGCGCCGTCCCGCACAAATTCGACCGACTCTCTCTCCTCCATCGCATCTGACGTCTCCCTCCACGACGAGTCTCTTTATGACCGTCTCTCCGCGCTCGTCGACATTGTCCCTCCCACCACTAGACAGTCAATCACTACCTCCATCTCAAAGACAAGTTCGTTCGTAAAAAACACGGGCAAGGTCGTCGGAAACATCGTGTGGATAGTCACCACCTCTGCCCTCCTCGTCGGCCTCCCCCTCGCCCTCTCCCTCGAAGACGAGTCAAAAATCGTCCAGCAGGAACAAGAAATGCTCGCACAACAACAGGGCGCGCAGCAGGTACCTTTTTTTTCTTTCTTTCCTCCAACCCCGCCGTTCTTAGCCTTGCTCTTCCCACCAGATGCTCGCCCCCGGGTCTTCGTACCCACCCGCAGGGTCACTCCAGCCTGCACAAAAGGCAGTCGTACCACCAGGCTTCTAATTGTCCCCCCCGCCCTCCGTCATACGCATACACATAGCCCTAGTTCCGTACCGCACTTTCCCGGGATACTCACAATATCTACTCACATTCACCCACTCGGCCAATGTCTTATCTCAGCGTGCCTATTATTATAACTCTCCCCTCATCCCCTGCTTTCATATAGAAATTTAAAAAAATAGTTGCAAGCGGATTTTGTGCGTTATTCGCCCAGTACTTCTTTCGACGGCGCCATGTGAACCTCCGTCCGCTCAACCAAACCTTGCTCCTCCTGGCAACGCATTCTAAATGAATTTGCCTTTCGAGCAAAACTCTATTCTCATACTACCGCTCTCCACCGTATCTCTACCTTGACAGGATCTACACGTTGCACGGCAATCGGATATGAATATCCTAACTTGGCCTCAAAGGAAGAACTACTGGGCGTTGGAAGTTGTCCCTGTGCACATTGCAAGTCAGCAAGTCTCGACCACAGCCTGTCCCATTGTGTATACGTACGCAGATCGATACCGTCGAAGATACGTGATCGCGTGCTTCTCGATTTCGTCTGGAACTACGCCCACCGCTTCCCAGTCCCCAGCAACCGAAACGTCATCCAGGTAGCGCCTCACCACCTCATCGGGACAGATTAGTGGCCACCAGACCGACTGTGCTGCCTTGGCAACCGCGAGGGCGATTGGCTTGGGAATAACTGGCGCCCGAGAAGCTGGATTGTATGTCACCGACGCTACCAAGTCTAAAAGATACTCCAATGATAACGTTCTTGGACCAGGAAGGGAAATCGTCCCGGGCAATCGCGAGATATTCCCCATCAGATTAGCCAGCGCTTGCGCAACGTCCATAACCTACATGGCGCAACTATCAAATTCGAAGCCAACACAGACATCGAACAACACCACTTACGTGTACCGGTCTTATTTTGGCTTCCCCGTAATTGAGCTTCCACCAGATGGGCCAAACTAGGCATAGAACGTGTCACGTTAGCCCAGGCGTAGCCTGCCAAGTATATTCCATTTCCAGCTTACTGGCCATATTGTTCAGCAACTTGTCCTCGTAGCCATACATGGCAGCCGGTCGGACGATGGTCGCGTTCGGGAATGCGTCCTTGACCCGTTCCTCGCCCTCGAACTTGGTCCGATAAAACGCAGACAAGGAGTCGGGCGACGCGTTTAGATGAGACAGGTGGACGAATCGCTCAACTCCGGTCTCCGCAGCGACCTTCGCGATCCTCTCCGCCCCAGCGACTTGAACGTCGGCATACTTGAAGTTCCTGCCCAAAACGGAAGAAAGGAATGATGGAACAAATTAAAAAATAAAATAAAATCAACAGCGCAAGGTGCAAAGAAGAAAAGAACACGGTACTTTGTCTCATGATCTCTCCCCACGAGGTTGTAAACGATGTCCGAATGTCGCAAGCACTCAGCTATTTGTTCTTCGTTGCGTATGTCCCATTCCTAAATAATAATAAAACGTCCGTCGACGCGGGATGAAATCAATCAGACAAATTATGAGGGTGCTTCTGTTGTGCAAGGAAACACATTACCATGGGGACGATCTGGCCTAGATCACCCATCGGCTTGAGGTGTCTTTTTTCGTCTTCCTCGCGGTATGGAACGATGACTTGAGTGCCCATCCGAGCTGTTGCGGGCGGCCAAGTCGGCAGAAAGTCAGTTTCCCGCCGCAGATTTGGGACGGGTCGTTCGGAACAACGGGAGCTAGATAGCGGCACGCACCAAGTTTAGAGACGAGGTATCTGCCTAGGAAGCCGGTACATCCAAAGACGGTGACGACGTGTCCGCTGACGGCGCTGTACCCGGGTACGCCAGACGAAACGAGGGCCTTTCGGCCGGGCAGCGTGACGACGTCGTGGAACGCACGCTGCAAAAGATGTATGTTCGCGTTTGTGGGGGTGAAGTTGACCATCGAGAAGTTGACATAAGTAAATAAACAAGCAAACGATAGAAATGCGGGACTGTGAGACGGACCTTGCGTTGTACGACGACCGCGCGCTGGGCGCGCAAGAGATGGGCTTTGGAGAACATGGAGAACGACGACGACGACGACAACGGTGGTGGTGGAGAAACCACCCAAAGCCGGTTAGCGACACTGCATGCCGGAAATTTCCGAAGGTCGTTAACTCGCTAACGATAATGGCTCAAGGCAACACCAAGGGTCTACAGACCAGACCCTCGTCCTCAAAGGCGAGACACGCCGCCAAAGCTGCAGCGGCCCCAAAGAAAGGCCGAAGACATGAACCACCCAAAAAAGCAGCGCTGGTCAAAGAGGCCGGCATGCGCAAGGCAAGTTTGTCGCATTCCGCGCTAGTCCGCGACTCAGTTCACAGCGATCAGGCGCTCAAAGCAAAGGTCACTAAATCCATAGAGCAGCAGATGGTGTCTGCAGCGTCCTCTGGCAAACTGACGATCATGAAAAACACCGTCCCCGACTCGTATGTCCCCATCGTGCCCCTTGATTGTGTTCACCAGCCAACTCGTCTCGTCATGGAATTAGGGAACCGGGGAAAGCCACCAAGGGCGGGAAACGTTGACGCTTGATCCCTTTTTTCATTAAAAAAAAAAGGCGTGTACCTGCCACGAGTACGATTTTGCATTGCATGCCTTCCACAGGTACTCGCGCCACCACAGAACCACCACATCCCTGACGCGAACACCCATGGTCCGACATATCAATTTCAATGGTCGGCCCGTCAGCCCTGTTTTCTCCATTCGTCAAACCACAGTTACCTATTACAAGTACCGTGCCTACATATATATTCAGGTCCGAGGAGTTTTGTGGGATGTGCAAGAAGGTCACTGAAATGGACAGATTGAGAACATATGATACCGCAGCGTTAAGCAAGGGATTTAACATAGACTACTCCGATTACGACAGAGTAACGTCTGCATTGTCGGCCAACAGAATAGCAGACGGGATGCGATGTTATGACAGAATATGCATGCGATGAACGGACCGGTGGCATGCAAAAACAGAATGCAAGAAGAAAATGAAACGGAGAAAAAAAAATGAATTGTGCATCATGTAACAGTAAAGCAGGAAAAGAAGCCGTGCAATGCGTTGGATATGCAGTGGATTGCAGAGAGGATGTGGTACATGCGTGGACGAAACAATCATTGAATCAAACATTTACCAGTGAACGTGACATAATGTGATAGAGCAAGGTGACGGTGATGGGTTTGCTGGAAATCAAACATTGTGCAGCGGAAGATGCTTTTAGAAGGAAACGGGGTTTTCTTGCGTCAGCGTCGGCATCACCTCGACTCCCTTACAAATGGGACGCTACTCCCGGCCTGGAAGAGCAGGAACTTGATTTGCGAAAGCACGCCTCTTTCTTCCGGAGTCAAAATGGCTGGAGACTGGGAATCGACAAACAAGATGACTTTGTTGATGGCATCCTCTGCCTCCGCGATGTCGGGGATAGTATTTCCACTCGTGATCGGGGGAGCAGTTTGGTATACTACGACGGAATCGGTATACGTCGGTGCGGTATCGCCGTGCGTGGACATCGGGACCTCCTGGTGGTGGTGCTGTTGTTGCTGGATATGCTGGGCGGAAAGTTGCTGAAGGGAACTCTGGTGCACGTCAGCGACGGTGGAATCGTGGAGTCGGTCTTCTTGGGACGGGAATGGCTGTTGAGAAAGCACGTTGTGCTGCGGAACCGACGGGTGGGACGAGATCGGGGTGTCATTAGTAGAAAGGGGCTCCTGCTGCATGGTCCATATGGGCGGAAGGGGATTGTGCGAAGCGGGTGGCTCTGTCTGAGAGTGGGACGGTCCAGCCACGGGTGGATGGTCCTGAGAAGGATCGAGATCCTGGTCGTCTTCTGATTCCATGTCATCATCACCTTCCTCTGCGGTGTTGTGTCGAGCGAGGGCTTCGGACCTGGACTCGAATGCAGGGTTGAGAGGAGAGAGGACGCTCTCGTTGCTGCTTTTCCGGAGATGAGTGGCGCCGACGCCGCGCGTTGCACGTAGGGACTTGTGAGCACCGAGCCAAACCCCCTTACGGATGTTATGGCGATGCTTGAAATTTTCTACCCACCCCGAGCTGGCCTTGAATCTCTCGTCGGGGATCTGGAGGTTCCGCGCGGTCTCTTTTGCTTTATTGCGTATCAGGGCATCTGTAAGAAGAGTATTCTGCTGCTTCATTTGGAGGAGCCAGCTAACGAGCTCTTCTTCGACTTCGGGGAATTTGGAAGGGCTGGTGCCCAAGTTTTAACGGGGGACAAGATGGGCAAGAATTGGGCTCACCGATGCTTAGCGACACGCATGTCGTCGTCCTCGGGGACGTTCATCCATTTTGTTTTATGTTTAAGAATTTTGCTGATGGTGCTGCGCTCGACGCCATAACGCGCAGCGATGTCCTCTTGGCGAGCGTTGGGATTCTCCTGGTGATACACACAAATGGCTTTGCGGTCTACATTGAAGAGACGCTGCTTGCGCTGCTTGGCGCGGGGAACGACCGGACCGACCGGTGGGGAGGGGAGGGGATACGCTGCGAATGTCTGGGAATTAGGTGCAGAGGTGGCAGAAGAGATAGAAGTAAGGGCGGAAGCGACGCTCAGGGCGGGCGAAGCGGAGCGAGGATTAGACGTGGAGTAAGAAGACGCAGATCTGGAGTGAGTGGGATAGAGGGAGAAGGGGGAGTACGGTGAGCCAGAAACGGGGGTGGGAAGATAACGGGGGGACGGGAGGGGCATGGCTGCGCTGGCAGAGGGCAGTGGATAGCTAGCGGTGCGCTCTTGGTAGCGTGCAGAGTCAGTGGCGCTGACGGGAGTCTGGGGACGGGAGACTGCGCTGGCGGGGGACATGAAGTAGGTAGGCTGAAATACGCGTCAGACTGCATTATAAAAGAGAGAGAGAGAGAACAATGGGTGCACCTCATCGGATTCGTGGTGGGATTGTGGACGGTCGCGCCTTATGCCGAGGTGGAGGGCGGACTGGGCACGTGCCTGGCGACGCGTAAGGCGAGCGGGACCAATACTAGGTGGAATCTGAGGCGGGATAGAAATGGCATTCTCGTCATTGCGAACCGAGGGCGACTGGGGATAGGCGGGGCCGTAGGGATGGTCGGGGGTGTACGGGGTTGGGGAAGCGTACGGGTCAGTGTCGGGTGGTTGTGCAGAGAAGACTTGGTCTGTCGGTGAGTGCTTTGGTTGTGCGAGCCAGGGGGCAGGGTTTGGGTTCTGAGACGGAGCCGGGTTGTGATTATCTGGAGAGGTAGGGGCGGGGTAGACAGGGAGGGGAGTTGACTGGGCGTACTGTGCGACGTTGTCCATCGGACCCGATGTGACACATCAGCCTGCTCGGTGGTCGGAAGGACGTGCCAGGATTGTGCCAGGGCCGTCTCTCTACAGGTTTTATATCTCACCACAAATCAGATCGACCTCTGCGCGGTGTCGGGCGTCTCTTAACTCCTCGTTTCTGCCCTTCTTCGACCAATCGGATCAAGTTGAGATCTCCCCAGATTCTTCCTGCGCCCTTTCCAAACGTGAATTTTTACCGACAACTTTGTCTTCGTCTTGTCGTCAATGCCTCGTTGTCCACAACACGATTTAATATTTCCCACGACTACCCTCCCTATTATCATACCTTTACGGGCCCTCTCTCCTCCCTCGACCTCGGAAATGAATCTCTCATGTTGTAGTCCTGCCAATGATCGTGGTATTCTTCTCTTGACTCCACTTTCAACATGTCCTGCCGCACCACGCCCGGCCTCTTCCCCATCCGTTCTTACAGTACTTCCCGGCAATGATCCCCGCCCCACTCGTCGGCTTTCCGAGTCCGTCATCTTACGCACCGTCACACTCATATTCACTCCGCTTGCCGGCGCTTTAGCCCAGGCGCGTGTTTAGACTCGTCTCGACCGTTTCTTTCTTTCCAGAGGCCCGGTCGTGGGTCCCATTTTCTCTCAATTCTTCCCAGTAGCCTCATGCATCATGTCCAGTATTAATATCAGATCGCCAAATTCTGAGACGTCTGCCTCACCCCTCGTTCATGATCCGAACAATCCTGACAAAATCTTTCGAATGACTGTGTGAACTCGACTACAACACAATTCGCCTCGTCGTTACTCAAGACTTGCCTCGTTTGCAACGTTGGCTTTTACGGTTGGTTACCAGGCCTGAGGCCAACACTTAACGGGAAACCTCCAAGTCGCCGCACATTTTTCTTGTTCTCAGAGTTGTGGTTCTCGTACAGCCTCTTGTTTGCCCTATCGATTAGTCGCCTTCTCGCTGCTTACACACCCCTGAACATCGACTTCTTCCATTTTGATGCGCGTGTTGCGTCTTCAAATATCGACTGCGCCCGATGTCCAAGGACGCCGCATCGATGAGGGTCCTCGATTGATTTCTGTTTCGTCTAACCGGTCGGTGATCACGGTCCATCCGGATAAAGCAACCTCTCCGTTCGCGATGACGGTCGGTCCCAAGTCTGTTCGCTCGCTTCCAAGTCCACTAGTCCGTCGTATCGTCACTCATTTAAATCACACCCACTGACCTGATGCGCCACATACCAAAACTGTGATGTTCTAGATCTGCTTCCCCAATGTGGGCACCCTGGTAATTAGTCACTGATAATCGTAGTGATGGCATAAGGCGTGTGTGCGGCGCCCAAGGGTTCTAACCCATTAACCAACAGGGGTACCATTCCTAAAATGGATATATTAAAATCTATCAGATCATGTGACAAATTCTTTGTAAGCAATTCGATCCGTTCCTCCCGAACGGTGTTTGCTATAGTTTATACTTGGTCTATTATTGAAGTACCGTAGTCGGCCAACTACCATATCTCCGTGGCCTCTCTGTAGGCCCGGCCAAGGAACGTTGCAAGTTAACCGCTGCATTGTTCAAGCGCTTCCCAAACACAGCCTCATCATCAGCGAGGGTCACAAATCAAGTTAACGGCAACATCGCACCGTACGATGGAGCGGCGCATATCGGAAGATGTCGGGATTCTACGGGGCTGTTGATCACTTAAAAGATACGCTGTCGTGCCGCACAATACGCATCTCGTACCATGTCCACTTTGGTAGGCATCGTAGCTCGCCGCCAACCCCTCTTTCATTCCGTGCTGGTCCGATGTGCCTACTCCGGTACCCCTAGCCTTTATGTCGCGCCACGCCTGGCCGGGCGGTTCCATACTGGCGCGGCGGATCAAAATTCGCTTGCCAAGAAGCGACCCAACGAACAAGCGGAAGTTGGCACGGAAGGTTTACATAGAAGTAAGTCATCGCCTCGGATTGCGCCATAATGATCGTTGCCAATAAATGCAACAGAGGACAAGAGACCAACAGAATCCGTACTGAACCAGCCTGACGCGGTCAGTACATTGCCGCAGGAAATACGCGGAGATTGGGTTCTGTTCCACCCGGTCTACACCCAAGAGGAGATGAAATCCGTAGAGGTACACTTTTACTGTCATTGCTTCACGTTCGATGTACTCTGACACTCAAGCATAGATTCTCCGTAGAGAAGCAAAGACGATTCCCGATAAGATTGCTTATAATCTTGTAAACTTGGCGAGGTTCGTTTTCGTGATCCAGTTTGTCGGCTCCGTATTGAACGTCTCGAATCAGATGGAGCTTCGATTTCGTCTCGGGGTACAAGCACAAGCCGCTTCCTCGTGATCACAATATGACCACGCAAGAGCTCATACAAAAGGGCTACATTCTTGGGGAATCGGCCTGGCTGGCACGCATCCTGTTCCTTGAAACAGTTGCCGGAGTGCCTGGCATGGTTGCTGCCATGCTTAGACATCTCGGAAGCCTTAGACTCATGGTAGATGACTAAATCTCGACCTCATCTCGCTAGTCTGACCGCACCACCTTTTAGCGACGTGACTCTGGGTGGATTCACACGTTACTCGAAGAAGCAGAGAACGAGCGGATGCACCTGATGTACGTAGTTATTTCCTTTTGGCTGCAAGTTGATTACTGATGCATGTATCCCATAAAGGACTTTTATGACGCTCAAACAACCCACTTTGTTTTTCCGTGCACTGGTTCTCGGCGCACAAGGCGTTTTTTTCAATATGTTTTGTACGTATACCTCGTGGATTCGTGGTGTCGTCTAACCACCATTCTTAGTCCTCGCCTACATGGTCTCGCCTCGACTGTGTCACAGATTCGTGGGATACTTGGAGGAAGAGGCCGTGATGACATAGTAGGTACCATTTTCGCGAAGCGATTCTCGGCTTACCTGATCTGTCTGTCGCAAGTACTCGATGCATTGAAGAGATCGAGGCTGGCCACCTGCAAAAGTGGGCTGATATGCCCGCGCCTGCGATTGCCATTGATTATTGGCGACTGGCTCCGGATGCCAAGCTTCTTGATGTCATCTATGCCGTCCGCAGCGACGAGTCGACGCACCGATTCGTCAATCATAGTTTGGCCAATCTTGACCCCGTAAAGGACGTGAATCCTTTCGCATTCCGAGAGCCCGATATGTTTGTCAAGGGCACCAAGTTAGGGTGAGTGCTCCCGCCAAGGGGTAAATTCGCGGACATTTGACGTTGGTTGTATGTAGGTTCGAACGGTCCGAAGCGGAGCAGTTTGTGCAGGAGTCGCACGACATTCTCAATCGCGCGGCCCAGGCGCCGGAAATAAAGCATTGATTCATGGACGCTTGCCACTGTCGTTCTATTTAATTAGCATAGTATAGAGGTCACATCACCGCTCAGTAAAAGTAGTACATAATAATCTGCACTAAGTATCGTCTCCAGCGTCATTGGTTGTGACGTCACTCCTTTCACTTACATGCACACCACTGCCTCCACCGTGACTTCAGATGCTCCCCGCCGACTCTTCATCGGTCCTCTGCCAGAAAAGCTCTTGCCCGCGATGCACGAAGTAGTGCACGTCGCGAGTCACGACGACGACGAGTCTTTTGATGCATTGTACACCTCTGCGGTGCGCGATGTCCTGGACCGCAATGCATACGCCTTTTTCCTCCTTCAAGGTGGCAACGCCAAAGACTGGAACGAGACCACACGTGAGAACGTGCGCGACGAACTGATCAAACGCTGGCAAGACTGCCCTTGGACGCGTCCCCTACGCCGGAAGACGCCCCGCATAGCGGGTACTAGCACGCACTGGGTGGGCAGTACCTTCGAGGTCGGCAGCATCCTCGGCGTGGGCGTGCTCGACAGCCATGCACCGACACCCGCTGACACCGCGCCCGTCGCGCCCGTCACTCCAGAGCCACTCCCAATTCAGCTGGGACTGCAAGCGCCCGACGCATCGACGACAGCGCTCTCGTCCGTCGGCCCGCGTTCCTACTGGACCGCCCGCTCCCACATCTCGCCGCCGACCCCGCACTCTCCACAACCTTCGACCTCCACCGCGGGCCTCCCCGAACAGCATGGTGGCGACGTGTCCGCGCTTTCGTCCGATTCTCCTCTCCTCGCGGCCGCTTCTGAGCCCTCGCTTCCAACCGAACACGCGCCGCGGCAAGAGGGTGATGCTCCCAGGTCCATCTTGAAGCACCCCTCATCCGGCAAGGCGAGACCCAAACGGCGTGGCGTTTCCCTTTTAGATCGGAAAGCCAAACGCCAGGTGCGAATGCGGCACCAGGAGTCCTCTGATGATGCCGACTTCGAGGGACCGCACTCAAGGGATGGTGTTCGGCCTGACGAGGGGCCGGCATCTCCAACTGCTGTCCTTTCACGGACCGGAGACGACGTTGCTGAGTGCAGCGCCGGCGTGACTCCCGAAGCGGCGGCCCTTTTACCGGGAATTTCTGGCAACGTCTTCCTTCGAGGTTCGTAGACTCACTTTTGAGATCTCTCCGTCACGCCATTGACAGTGTCCAAGATAGAATGCTCGTCAGGGTATGTTACACCAAGTCCGAAACCCTTCCCACCCATTTTGACGAGGCTCAAAACCGCCAAACGATCAATATGCGTCATGAAGACTGCAGGGAATTTTTGGTCGTGTGGAGGAAGGATATGCTAGAATTGTACGAAGATTATGTATGGCTCGATTCCATCTCAGCGCCACCCTCGCGCTGATCATGTCAAGCAGACCATTCCCGCGAAAGAACACATCCTCGGCCACAAGCGTCTTGCTTTTGTAATCCCCTTGGTCTCTGAACGAACTTCGGTCTCTTTGTACTCTTTTGTAGACCTCACCTTCTGCATATTGTGTCCCCCGACATCGGTGCGGGAACGATACTCGAGGGCACGCGCATTCTATCTCTTTCCCAAGGATGAAGGTACGAATGTCTTTGTCTTCAAGGTCAAGAGTCGGACTAGAGCGCAAGATTGGTTGTGGCACCTCTGGTAAGTATTGTCTAGCCAATGATTTGCACCCTAGGCCTTGATGACACATCGGGTAGGCGACGTCTCGGGGGAAAGATCCCTCCTTCCGTCATAATTCGTTGTCCAGAGGTTGATATGAGCATTTGCTTCGATGTCCCAGCGCACGATGTCTTGGACCTAGACAAGGCGTACGATACGTTTTGTCACAGGAATATTGTGGACATGGTAGAACGATCGTTCTCCGAACGAGGATCATCCACCTCGGCGTCGAGGATGTGGAACGCCATCATAGAACGCGAGCTGCGGGCAGGAAAGAAGCTGGAGCTCGCATGGAGATTTGGTGGGCAACTCGACTGGGTGTGGCATGAACGAGACATCGAAGGAAATTTGCGGCCGTGGGCCGTTCTTTCCGGGTTGTCTCTTTCACAGGTTCGATTGTTGGTCTTCCTTGCTCTACACGAGTGACCTGATAGATACCGTCGACACTTATCAGGGTACGCGGCCGGCTCACCTCGAACTACGCATCGCGGAGCACTTTCCGGACTGTGTTCACCTCCAGATCGATAACAAGGTGTTCGAGCCGCCACCCATCGAAGGCTATCTCGAGCGTATCCGGCTGCAAAGTCGACAGCGCGTGTATCTCGTGACGCACGGTGGCAGCCTGTTCTCCTTGTTGCCATCGGACGCGAATCCCCCGCTTCCGCCGAGTGGGCATCTCTCTCGTTTGATGTCGGGATTAAAACCGAGCGTGGAGGAATATAGCCAGAATCTCTTCGAGAGCGAGGTTTGGAGAGGTACAGAGCAGATCCGCCATGCACATGGAATGTTGGATCTGAGGAGCATCCGCGCTGTGACGAGAGCATATGGTCCGCTGTCCGAAGACGACGGCGAGCATGTTCCGTGTGATGCGGAGGATGCACGCGATGCGGGCGGACATCAAGGGCATGTGCAGTCGCACGATAAAGTACAGCTGCACCTCAGGCGGACGTTTGATGTCCTGCTTGCTTCCGGCGTAGTTGTACGATTCGAGGTGCGTTCGTGCATGTTTTCTAGATGCCGTGTTCAGTGATTCGTACAGGCACATTCAGCACACGACTGCGTTGAATGGGTCACGAGGCTCCGTGCCCTCGTTACATACTGGGACCATCGACATCGTGTAGACGTCAAGGAGGAGATGGATGTCGCGTTTACGGCAAGTGCGCGTGCGCGATTGACGCCACGGATGGTAAAGTGCCACCACGGAGCCGGGCACCAAACACCGCCGGAACCACCCATCAACACTGAGTCGCCCGTGTTGATGTCACTGTACAATTGGTGTCCTCTCAGTGCGTGCAGGAGTATCGTCATGGCTGGCAAGGCGTTCACGCGAAAAGGGTTGAGGGGGCAATACCAGTCAGTCAACCCCCTGCACGAGGATCGTTCAACTATTCTATCTCTAAACCTTGTCATTTTTGTTTTTGCTTGTAGACCCGTGCAACTCTGTCTCGTACCCGGTCGACTAATCCAATTCAACATGTCTCCGACTACGACGCTGAATCATCGCTACTCAAAGGAGATTGGGTTGCTGGACGCGTACGTCTGTTCGGGGTACTTTGCTGCGCTCGCGCTTCGGCGGAGCGAGTACAGCCCCGAGCTGCCCAACTTGCCACGGCGGTATGAGGACGGTCTGGAGACCGACGAGCGAGAAGAAGACGAGTTGTTCATGATTTGGTATCGCCCCTCTTCGGTTTCGGTTTTGGTTGCGCCCCAGGGGGGACGCTCGAACGCGCCCGCGGGCGGGTTCCAACCGATGCGGCCTGTACCTCGACTTTCGAGGAAGGGGTTCAAGCTGGCAGTGTTTAGGACTCGGAGCAAGATCGAGCGGGATGCGTGGTGTTGGGCGTTGGGGTGCGAGATCGAGAAGTTGGTGAGGGACAATCGGGAGAGGGAACATCGGGTGAGGGAGGCGGGAGGTCTGGTCCAGTTGGGAGATTGAACGCTCTCGGCGTGAAGACTCGTTTGCATTGTTTCGCGTGGATTATTTGGAACGCAGGTATGTATGCGCAGGTTGAGTACGCGGTAACGAGAGGTTAAGCACGCGCGACCTGAGCGAGGCTTGTAACAATTAAATTGCTAGACGGCGAGGATGTGGAGCATCACAGGGATCGGTTGTGCCTAACTCTACCGTGACCGTTTTGTGGATCCTGGCTAATGTTCCTCGCTTTCATGGAGTCTTTCCTGCTTGCCTGCCCTGTTTACTCTTCTCACCATGATCCGTTTGTTACGGTCATAAGTATGTCCCCCAAAACAGGTGTTTCCTTCTGACTCGAGTTGAACGGCCGCCGAGGATCTGGGAGCATGCTCATCATGATGATGAAGCCCCGTCGCGAGATACATATCCCGGACACGCCTAGGACCTCCAGCACCGCCGTGGAGCAATCGTCATCAGTAAGTCATGGATAAACAGGGTTGCCTGACACGTCATACTGGACGGCCCGTCGTTGATGTCATGAGGGTGGGGTAACCGTGCGTCGCTCGACTTTACTTTTGTGCCGGGACAAGTTACGGCCCGCACGGCCCGGGGTCTAGGATGAAAGGATTAGACTTGCAGGATGTGCAGTCACTGAATACAACGTAAACCTCGGCGTCCTCGAAACAGCACACTGGCGTTCTCAAATTCGATCAGATGAACACTACACCGAGATCAACCTTGCCCTCGATCGCTTCATCGCCCCGTTTCTCGACCTCTTTCGACAGTTTACCACCTTCAAGTTAGCGCCACTCCACCCAACCTAGACGTCGTTGCACAAGCGCAGATTTTGGTTCGCTGAAATCTTTCACGATTTCATGTGTCATGATTTACCACCCGCCATCGAGGATGTTCACAACGAGTTTTTCGCGCCAACGACAGGCTGGTTTCAGCGCTTCTTGACCTGGGATCTACCTGAGCTCCGCAAGGACGGGCGTGCCGCGTTCTTCCACCTCCTTTGTCAATCTCACACGTCTTTTAGCCCGAGGACGCCACCCCCTCCCTCCCGGCGCGTCTCAAGACCGTCATTTTCGAAATCACAGAGGTGCGTGTCCTCGCACAGCCTGATCTACCCATCCTCAGTCCGCCTACTATCAGCTCTACATCAAACTGTATCCAGATCAATTCGCCAGGTCGTCTGCAATCGAACACTTTGTCCAAAACTTCTGGCAACTCGTCGGGTCCCCCCCGCCCCCCAACGTCGCAGACGACAACGTCACAGCTCGTCTGAGGCATTGTGATTCATCTCAACCGGG
>JBBPPG010000087.1:0-53526 GCA_038091855.1 Leccinellum luteum | reverse complement strand
CGAGATATCGTCAGCGATTCGCCAGGACCGTGTGTCGTGGAAGGATGCATGGCGGGAGGTGGTTCGGGGGGTTTAGTAGGACCCTCTAGACGCTCCGACCGACGCGGATGCAAGACGCCGCTCGCGCTCTCGACCAGCCCCGACACCGATTTACGCTTCTTTTTCGCGACAGGGGACGACGGCGGTGACATGACTGCGGTGTTCGTGCGCTTGAGCATTCGAGAAGCCGGTGGCACTGTGTCGCCATGTTCGGACTGACTCGATTCAAGGACGCGTGGCCGAGGACGACCTTTGGCCGTTCCGTTCGGTGCGGATATGCTCACGTTCGCGGCATCCATGAGTGGATCGACCGCCTTTTGTTTTCCTTTGGCCTTCGACGATAGCGCAGCGGTGGGCGTCTGTGATTCGGACAGTGGTGGCGGGCGATGCACGGAGGCAATGGAACCGTCGTTCGTGACGGACTTGAGATTGAGGACACGTTGGGTGTGAGCGCGGCGTGTAGCCCGCGATGGGCCCGCGGCGGTAGCGGCACGTTCCACAAGGTCGTAGTTGGATTTATACTAGGCATATTCAGTTGGCCGCCAAGCACGACAGTCGCACCACCTACCTCCTGAAATACCACCGAATCGTCCTCCTTTGCAACCTACTCACACATGTGCGTGAGTCCACGAGCAAAAGGAAGAAAAAGGAGGACCAGAGATACCTTGGGATCGTACTCGAGCAGGGTTACAAACTGTTCGAGATGAAAGGCCTCGCGAACCTATCCACCCCCAAAAAATAATTGAGTTTTGACAGGCAAAGACGCAAAAAAGAAGACAGAGAGGCACGCACCATGTCGTCATGCCTATCCAACAGGCCATCCAGTTCTGTTTGCCTCTCGACGAGCATCCGCGCACGCTCGCGGGCGACGTCGTCCTCGAACACGTTGACGTCGCCTGGCTTGGCCTCACCCTCGTTCGAGCGTGCTGACCTGGCATGTTTCTTGGCCATTTTCTGTAGGACCCCTCTCCATCAACGACACCGCCACGACGGTGGTACAGAACGACGCACGGTCTAGCAATGATCCCTAGCCGTATGAAGCGCAGCCGAGCGAGAGAGAAAAAAAGGCGATCTCTACAGATCCGGGACGGTTTCGGATGATTTGAAGACGAGGAGGTAGATTTATCTAGTTGGAAGTGAAAGAAAGAGAAGATATTAACAGTCTTGATGACTTGACCGTCGTTGTCGATGATGTTGTCGTCCTCCGCTCATATTTTTCCGACATGATGTTCCCTGTTTGTACAGGACAAACAACTACTGGTATCAAGTACTACTACTATGTACAACAGAATATTCAAAACTAGGAAAACAATTCTTCCATGGATCTGCTGCAGGTCGACCGTACAACGACGACGCATTGTCTTCTGGATATCTCTCGAATCTACACAAGACATGATGAACAACCGAACGAACACCCTAGACAAAACGGAACTCACGCGCTCGCATCCCCGTCCCCGCTGATCTTGGGCAAGTACGGTGCAGAAATCTCCCTATTCCGCAGCTTCACCCAGTCGACCTCGGCAAACCAGGGGTGCGCAAACACGTCCCCAGCACCGTGCCTCAAGTTGCCGTACCGTCGTGAGGCATCGCCCTCCATCAGCTTCAGAATCAGGTCCGTCGCGTTGGCCTGGAAAGGCGGCCACCGTATAAACGTCGGCCCACGCGAGATCTTCTCGTACAACGATACCGTGTTCTGGTCCGGATGGTGATACGGAGGAAGACCGGATAGCATTTCGAAAATGAGCACCCCGAGGGCGTACCAATCCACACTTTTGTTGTATCTTTGTTGTCCAACGATCTGAGATCCGAATTAGCGAGCATCCGATGACAACATGAGGTAACGCACCTCGGGCGCAAGGTAGTCGGGCGTTCCGCACAATGTCCAGGTCACATACGAACAGCGTTTCGAAAATCCAAAGTCGGCTATTTTGATGTGACCATCGTGGTTGAGCAAAATATTTTCGGGTTTGAGGTCGCGGTATATGATATCAAGGGAATGCAAATGATTGAGGGCGAGAGCGACCTCTGCCGCATAGAATTTCGCAACTGGATCAGGGAACCTCTGACGAAGCACGTCAATAGGGCGAGAAAACAAAACAAAGAAGCACCGACATTGGACCTCCTCAGAAGCGTAAACAGTTCTCCGCCAGGCACGTAATCCATGACCATGTACAGGTTGGAGTCGTCTTGAAAGGCGCCCCAGAGATTAACGATGAAAGGATGTTGAATGCCCTCCAAGATCGTCTTTTCATTGTTGGTATGTTCGACCTGCTTGGTCTTGACGATCTTGTCTTTGCTCAACACCTTGATGGCGTAAAAGCGGAGGTTATGCTTGCTCCGCACTGCACGCAAGTGTGAGAAACAGCTCAAACGAAAACCAAAGGGGCGCTAGACGCGTCGTGGACTAACCCAAATGCACTCGCCCAAAGCTTCCAGTGCCCAGGGTCCTCTGTATGATGAAATCGGAGAGCTTGTAGCTCGCTCGTGGACGAGAGGTGACTCTGGGGAGTGGTATGAGAGAATCATCACTGTCTTGCGAGCTGCTCTCTGTCAGAGACGATATGGAGCCTCTGTGATAGTCCGAAAGGCCGCGAAGGGATGTGGAAAGGGGAGTCTCCTGGATCTTGTGTAGGTGGGGTATGTTGTGGGGCACGACGAGCGTAGTTTCTGACATGGTGGAGAAGCGGGACAAAGGAGGTATCGAGGGTCACATATCATCATTTCATTTCATTCATTGTCCCCGTATCGGCTTCTTCCGAGTTGCGATGAACTATGGCAACCTTGTTACATTTTTATTACACGAGTTTACGCTACTACACCAATCACGATCCGGCGCTGCAGACATCTATGCGTACGTCAGATGGGACCCGATAAAGAGGGGACGGAGACTGACTTGGATCCCAACCCAGCCGGGCGAGTTGGCCGCTCTTATGCTTTTCCATGAAAGCATCTATCATTTTTTCAAACGTTACAAACTTGGCTGCGAACTCGTCAGGGGTCTTGGGCGGGGGGTCGTTTTGGGCAGGATTGTCTCGTAGGCTTTTTCTGACCGTTGCGGCAAACGACCGGCTTGAATCTCGCGAAAGTTGTGCCCCCGCGCGGAACGATGTGCTATGAGACGGACGGAGAGCATGGAGGGGATGGGCAGAAATGGGAGTGACTAATGAGACGGGGGACAAACACTGTCGAGACTCCTCAAGCTTGACGGCAATCGGGGGCAACGACGGCATGCGCTCATGCGGTGATTCTGAAGGGGACTGAGACGGCGTCGGTAGATGGGTGCGTGGGCGCGTGGGCGCGGTGGGTGAAGCGCATCCTGAGCTGCTGTCTAGATCACGGACGAGCTGCTGCAGCGGTATGTCTGGTGAATCGGGGGTCGACTGGTGGCATTGGTTCCCTTTTGCTTTTTCCTGCTGATACTGGAACCAGGCAATTACTTCGTGCCTGTCAGCATTGATCCGCTCAGCCCAAAACGTAATGATGTTTTCCGCTGGGTCCACCCGTTTCTTATATAGCAAACGGAGTTGCTGGAGGTGTTTTGGGGTTAGTTTGGGAAAGACTATGCCCAGTTGAGTGGCGCGTATGTCATATGGGGTGTCGGAACTCACGAATGGTTTCTTCATCGACGGCTGCTAAAGAGAGAGCGGAAGGCTGACATCGCGCAGGCGGGGGATTGCGATTGCGTGCAAACCAGCTGGAGAGTTTTTGGATGGTGTACCACTCGTTTCCTGGAATGGAATGGATGCTGGCGAGAATGGAGTGTTTTTCTTCCGATTGTGGGTAGGAATTGATCACGCTGGCATAGTCTGATGTGGAGGAGATAAAATAGGAGTAGTGACACGAAAAAAAAAAAAACCACCAACTTGTTAGGAAAGTAATAGCTTCCTTTGAGAGTCTTCTTTGTTTGTGATGACGGGCAGATGGACCTGGTTCTGGTTCTGACATGACTGACTGACTGAGGGTAAGTAAGAGAGAGACAAAGAAAAAGTAGTGACATAATATTATATAGTAATACTAGATCTCGATAAGTCGTCACGCGTCTTCCGCACGGGATCCGCATTTGCTTACAAAGACTTGGAACGTGTACGTGATCGATGAACGACTGCCCTCTTCCAAGCGTTCCCCATCGGACCAACCTCGCTCTTCAGCTTCTTATCTACTATCAAGTCTTCCATCTCCCTCATCAATACTTGAACCCCAAATTCGTCCGTTCCAATCGCGTCCATTTCCTCTTTGAGCGTCACATACACTACACGAGGTCAGCCGCATACACTCACCCCCTCAACGCATACACTCACCTTCTCTCTCGATCCCCTGGGCCAGTTCTCCCACCCTCCCCGCTATCGCTCTCACCGCTCTATCCTCCATCTCTGCATCCACATCTGCGAACAACACTGGGGCTACGCGCGACACCGCGACCGACAGGAACATGAACACCTGGTGCAAAAGCTCAACGTGTTGGTACGCTACGCGCTGTGGAAAAACGCTCTCCAACGGCATCCATGGTGTCGGTGCCTCGTCGATGAACTTAGAATCTCTCGGTCCTGATGGCGAGGGTGCAACGATCAGGTACATCTCAATCGCAAACATCCCTATGAACAACAGATACCGCCACTGTATTCCACTATCAGATCGATATTGTAATGAGCAACAGATACACACGACTGCAACCGGGCTCTGCTTGCCCAGCATAGAGAACAGAAAAAGTGCAGCGCCAGTGATGATATGTCGTGGCAACGAATTCAAGAGTCCCCGTCTCAGGTATTCCTTCATCGTCGTACAGTCTCGCCATCCCAGTACATCCGGACCAAACCTTTGAACATGTTTCAGTTCACATCACAAAAGGCGCACACCACTCACCTGTCGTACGCAAACCGAACAACCGGGTCCTTGAGTGCTTCGAATGCATCCCGCACATCGATAAACAATGTTTCTCCTTCTGGCCCTATCCGATCAGGATGGTTTTTCCTCGCGAATGCTCTAAATGCAGCCTTGAGTGCACCCTCGTCTGAGCGTGGGCTGACTCCAAGAAGCTCATAAAAGTTCTTTCCAAGTCCGCTCGAGGCATCAATAAAGTTGTATGTGAGATAGCACAGTACAACAGCAGCATATACATATCGGTATTGCCGGATATAATCAGGCGATCGTCGAGGCGGAGGTGTCTTTTGCCAAATCTGGTAGATCACAGAGAGAACTTGGCGAGTCGCCAAGTCTGGAAGGTATGTCCAGCATACGAATTGCAAAATGACACTGTACATCTGCCAAAAGAATGAAACGAGTCAGCATCACATGTAAGCAGGAACAAAAGACATGATGAAATAAGCTCAGAGCTGCAAGCAGCCAGTGTGATCTCATATCCCCCGCCACTCGGTGCCACCCACGCTCCTGCATGTATACGCACGCAACCACACGCCCCAAACGCGGAGTTCTCGTGCGTGGACGCTATTGGCGCGCGCCGCCGCCCGCTATGGGCAACGCATTGTCGCGTTCGTTACGGAAACCACGTCTAGTGACCACTCGCAGCAGAAAATTTCTCGTCTGCGCAAGCTCGGCTAGTGAACGCATGAAAGTGATGACTCTGCCTTTGCCGGCGGGCTCTTGTGCTCCGAGCCGCGCCAGTCAACTGAGAGTCGGTTGCATGTACGTCTGGCCTTAACAACGCGACAGTGTGATCTCGACTGGGCATCGGGCATCAGACATTTTGAACGGGTTCGTGGGCGACGTGGGCTCGGCGGGGTCGACCCTTTTACCAGGACATCGTCGCAGGCGACAAGAGGAAGTGGGTCGTACTCACCTTCAAATCGTGGAGAAGGAGAAGGGGAGGGAGAGAGCGTGAGAGTAAATTACTTCATCTGTTTCTACTTTGAATGGACACGTCTTTCGTTACAGACCAGCCACACACATTTGTTTCTGTGTCTGGAATTCACGCTCTTCGCTTCAAACCGTCCCCTGCACGCATGGGTATGAATATTTTCCGCTTGTTGGGTGAGTGCACGCTTCGACACCACATTCGCCTCCTGACCCTTGCCCTGACAGGGGACCTGGCCCACCTGGCCTCCATATTCATCATTGTGCACAAGATACATACGACCAGATCCTGCCGAGGTATGTTTTTTTTTTTTTTTCTGTTCGCGTGCGCAGAGACGGGGCAGTGACATCGCTGTTCCAGGTATTTCGTTCAAGACCCAGGCACTTTACGTGCTCGTCTTCATCACGCGCTACATCGACCTCTTTTACCACTGGATCTCGCTTTACAATTTCGTCATGAAGGTCTTCTTCATCGCTAGTAGCTGTTACATCCTCTACCTCATGAAGTTCCGCTTCCGGTCAGTCGGTGTTCTCCGCACACGCTAAGCTTTGACGACAAACACGCGCACCGCGTTTTTACTAGGCCCACCCACGACCCGTCCATCGACACGTTCAAGATTGAGTACCTGCTTGGACCCTGCTTCGTGCTTTCTCTCATATTCAATTACCGCTTTTCTGTGACGGAGATTCTGTGGACCTTTTCCATATATCTCGAAGCGGTCGCGATTTTCCCGCAGTTGTTCATGTTGCAGCGAACAGGCGAGGCCGAGACGATCACGACGCACTATCTTGCCGCGCTGGGCATATACAGGGCTCTGTACATTCCCAACTGGATATATAGGTACGCGAGGCTACGGACACGCCCGAAACTCGTGCTGAACGCGCGTTGCAGATACTTTACGGAAGACGTGGTAGATCCCATCGCTGTCGTAGCTGGACTGGTGCAGACGGGGTTGTACGTCGACTTCTTTTACGTCTACTTCACAAAGTGCGTGTTTCCTACCCCTTGATGGTTCTATAACTCACGGCACGTTTTGAAAAAAAAAAAAGAGTATTGCAAGGACAAAAGTTTGAACTGCCGGCTTGAATGTAGTGTTTACTTTTGGTACATACGATATTCGACGGCTTGAGATCATTACTCTACGGTACACGAATATATAGACTGTGGGAAACTTGACCTGGACGGAGACACGGCACTGACAACATCGGACCAAGGTCCTGCCTACGCTCACGACTAGAAAAAAAGAAAGGTACCTTGTCATGTTTCCGGCAGCTCGGTCGCTCTGCCTCGCACTCGTTCTCTCTGTCCTGAGTGTTCTTCCTTGTGTGTACGCCGCTTCGGACAACAAGGTAGCAAACAGGACCATCGAGCGGGTGAGTCGGGTGTGCGTCCAACGTTCATCACTCACGTACCGTCCATTTCACAGACCATCCAATTACGCACGCACTCGATACATCCGCCCTACATTGACGAAGACCTGCAAAACCGGTATGTGGCAAAGCTTCTAGTGACGACTAACCATAAACTCTTTCTCAGATGGTGGGACTTTGGCGCAGACGCTTACATCGTACGTCGTCAACACTGGCTCAGATACTGACCGCTGACGACTGGCGCGCCGGTAGAACACCAACAAACACATCCGTCTCACGCGAGCCATCCCGTCTGAAATGGTACGTTCGTTGCCATCCTTCGTTACGAGGTAGAACTGACGAAAATCCATAGGGATGGCTCTGGTCCCGATACCCGCTAACCTCGAATAACTTTGTCATCGAGATCGAATTCAAGGTTCGTGCGTTTCCACAATTTAATCCGTCAGCTCTCCGTACCGACGTATCGTTTTGTTATCCTTGCGCGCAGATTTCCGGCGAATCGAGTCATTTGTATGGCGATGGAATGGCGATCTGGCTCACGGCTGATCGGGCAGAACCCGGTCCCGTATTTGGAAACAAGGGTTCGTTCTCGGTGACGAAATCGACCTCTCGCTCACGTCTTTTGCAGACAAATTTGAGGGCTTGGGTATCTTTATTGACACGTGAGTTTTCACCGAGTCTTTGCAAGAAAAGACTGTTTGATCGTCGGCAATGCCAGTTATGCTAATTCACGACATCCGTTCGGGTTCCCCCGCGTCGTGGCCATGCTTGGCGACGGAAAGACAGCCTATGATCACGAACACGATGGTGATGCAAACAATATTGGGTCGTGCTCGGTGCGTGTTCTGTCTCCTTCTTTGCCTTCTGTAGCCGATTGCATATACGCGGGTAGGCGATGCTCAGACGCACCAACGCGGTCACGAAGATAAAGATTACATACGTCAAGGATACATACATCGACGTAAGTCGCGTCCTATCTCGATTACATGCACGACGCTGATGAACGCTCTAGGTTAAAACGCACTTCAAGGCCTGTACGTATTACCTTTTTTTATTGGGGTCGTCGAAGCACGTGTTGAATTGACGCGTAACGTCGTACAGGGGACGATTGGACCGACTGTTTCCGCATCGACGGCATAAGTCTACCCGAGTCGCCCTTTATAGGCGTATCTGCTCTGACAGGTCAAGTGTTTGACGCGCACGAGTGAGCACGCCTTTTTTTTTTTGCATTGGCGGTCACGTACTCACCATCATATCCACACAGCGTGATCTCGATCACGACCCACTCGGCCATCCTGTCCTCCCAAGACGCCCCACTCGACAAACTTGCGACCGGCAGTCTCTTTGGGAGACGCCCCGGCAAGCAACCTTCCTCGTCCTCGTCCTGGCTCGGCTTCTTTTTGAAGCTGGTCTTGTTCGTGGGCGTGTGCGCGGGTTGCGTGTACGGCTACAGGGCGTACGCGCGCCACAGTCGATATGGTGGGTTCGGCGGCGGACTGGGTATGGGTATGGACTCTCTCTTTGGAGATCGACGGTCGTACGCGTCGCGGAGGCGGTTCTAGAGCGGACATGCTTTTCTTAAAATATATATTTCCTCCTATTTCCGCTTCTCTTCTCTTCTCCACCCCTCTCTGTCTCTCTCGTTTATGAAGGGACGTGGCGTGTAAGTTTCGGAGGCTTGGGATCGGATCATCGTTTAACCTACATGGGGTTTCAGCACGTTAACGTCGTTATATAATGAAAACCCTACTGTGGTTCAACTTGCCTATACACCAGTACGCGCGCGAGAAATGATATCATATATCCAAGTATCGTTGCGTTGCTCGGGAAATTGTATCTACTGCTATCTACTACAAAATGTGCGTGTTGATGGCGCGAGGAAAAAAAAAAAGAGGGGAAGCGGAGCACTACGTAAGTAAGAAGGTTAAGAATGGAATGGAGATGCGTATCGGAAACGAGCGAACGCGAGATATAAGATGACACATCGAATGGACTGCACAGTTGGGATAGCGACGAGGGTGGAAGGGGCAGGGAGAGGTATGCTACGTACGTACGATTCGAATCAAAGAATGGTTCGGCGGACCGGTGGTAACTACGACAAACAAATTACTTGTAACTGAGGAGAGACAACGCACGAACAGGAATAAAAGGTCGAGAAATGCTACTGCTACTAACCACCAAGTGAAAAAAAAGAGTTAAAAAGGAGGGCAGACGACAGATCCAATCGATGGTCGGTACAAGTAGTAGAAGGCTGGGACGACAGACAGGAAGGGGCGGAAGCGGACTACAGGGATTGGTCGGGCCATAGGATTACACTGGTAGGTGGGTCGTAGATGAGATCATGAAGATGTTATCAATGCAAGTTGGGGAAGTTGACCCGATTTACACCCCATATCGCGTCGCCAGTCGGTCTTGGATGGCTTGCGGAAATGAAGTTACTTGAGCCTGCCAGCCAGCAACGTCATGGTTCCGGAACCCAGTCAGGAGTTGTTGGAACATGGCGTTGAGCTCTGGAGAAGGATTGTTCCATCGGACGATGGCATTACAGAACCACAACAAGCTCTACGAAAAGATGGTATGATCAACCCTTGAACACGAGCACGACGACGCAGGTAGACAGACCTTGGCAATACCAGCGGGGTTCGTCTGCACTAGGGTGCAGAGCCCACGGAAAGCAGAGTCCTTTTCTTCATTATCCCGGATCTCATACAAAGCTTGGCACCATGCCTGGGCAAACTCGGGCAGATGAGGTGCAACGAGCACCGGATGCATGAGACCGATCCTGCCGATCGACACAGCAGCATTTTCGTGGAGGCTGCGGGGTGCTTTGGGGTGCAGGAGAATAGGAATTAGACGGGCGATCAAGGGATTAACCCATTGTTGGAACTCGGGATCGTCTACAGAGTCGGGAAATTAATAATGGATATGAAGCGAACGCTCTGAAGTTCTCACCTCGTCCATAACGCAGTGCGACTTCACCAACAGACCACGCAGCATTGTTGCAAGCGCTGACGAACTCCACCTTTGGCTCAGGATCGAGCTGTTGAATGAGCTCTGACATGATTGCAGGAAGGTGTGGTCGCAAGAGGGTAAAGCATCCCATAGCTAGATCCCCAACAAGTGCATAGGCGGACTGGCGCACGGGTGCTTGCGGATGTTTCAGACAAACAGTAAGCAACGTAAGAAGGCTGGGTTGCGTGTGAGAGATGATGGCCTCTAGAGTAACACTCAAACCCTGCGCTAGCCCTGACAAGAGATCTAACGACACGACGAGAAAAGACTTGTCGGGCTCATCCAAATCCGGATTTTGTTGGTACGCTTGGTATTGAAGGAGCGATCGATGGACGATATTGACACATCGCTGGAAAACGAGAGGTGCATAGGGCGTGAATCCAGGGCCCATAGCAATTGCAACAGATGAAAGACACTGCAGGATGGTTGAGCATCATTATCCGCTTCAGATCATGATGCCTTACCTCGAGCAAGGGAATAAGATCTTCATCGTCGTCTTGTAGCTTATTCCATCGTCCAGTGAGCGGAGGCATCAATATCTCGACATATTGAGGATTTGACAATGCGCGGCCCACAGCATCGGCGAGGGTGCCAATCGCATCATACAAAATGAGCATGTTCTTGTGCTGGTACTTCTGGAACGCGAAGACCAGGTTGCGCAGGACTGGGTCGAGGTAAGGACAAAGCTCCGAGCCAGCATCTTCCTCGAGCGTTGCAAATGCGCTGCAACCAGCCTCTTGTACCCGTTTGTTGTCGTCCAAAACCATACGAAGAAGCTGGTCAAGGTATGAGCACCAATACAGTCCATATGGCTGTTACGTACGCCTTCCATCGTGGGGATGAAGTACCGATTCTTGTGTTCTTCGGATATTGGTTGTGTGCACCAACTTGCATAGCGACCTAAAGTCCAACAAGTAATTGAACGAACGAGGGGCTACGGAGACTGAACATCAGAGAAAAATTGTGTCAAGGTGTGCGCAACGCACCTTGGGATCGTTGAGTGTATTGAGCAGGTAGGGAATCAGGACTTTCAAGTGCTCCTCGATGAAATCGATACAGCCTGATTATCACGTGAGTATTGAACTGCCCAGAAATGTAAAGTTAAGCTCACCTTCGGCCATAGCACCCAACGCTAATATCGCACTCTCCCTTTGTAACCATTCCGTACTCCATAATTTGTCCTTCAAAGGGGCGAGGAGAACGTTCATCAGGTCTGCTCCGAACCTGACAGCTAACACATCCAATGCAGCAGCAGCGCACTTTCGGAGATTCCACTCCGTAGACATTTCTTCAGCAAAGTCTTCGTCGTCCAGGTCATAGTCGTCCTCGTCGTCGTCTACCGTTTCCTGGCCGTATACGCCGCGCTTGGTCGTATCGTCGGTAGATTCTTGCCCCTCACGCTCCAGCCCATGGGATTTACCACCGTAATGGCGTGGCTTTATGTCGGTCTCCTTATCAGGAACGTTGGTGTCTTCTGTATCACCCTCGAGCCAGAGTAGGTCATCTTCGCCATATATCATGCAATCAAGGAGCACTGGAGCCACACGGCCAAGCAGAGGATGCAAGAACGGTGCGAGATCAGGGTCTTCAGCAAAGGTCAGCCAGAATTCACAAGCTTCCAATGCGACGGTCTCGTTTTTGTCCTTTGTCGAATACAACATGTACTCGGCGACGTTGGCCATTTCGGGCATGAGCTTCTCAGGCCGAGCAGCAAGGAGTAGTACGAGAGCTTGGCAAACATGGCGGCGGACTGAAGGGTCATCGTCCGATGCGCGCTTGAACAAGCATGCGATGAATGTATCGATATGGGCGAAAAGCGACTGCGAGTTGATCGGGACGAAGTATGACAAGCAAGCGACGGCGTGGGAACGCATTTTGGGTGAGGGATGTTCTGACAACATGAGGAACTTTGGAATCATGAAGTCAAGAGGGCGGGCTCCATTGATCTCAATGTCCAATTTCCGCGGGAAATCTTCACAAGATTTTTCGAAGACACTGAAGGCAGCCTATGATCGGGATTCAGTACGTGATTATAGCAATGTCAGGCGAGTCAAAAGATGGTAGAGGCAGTGCGACAACAGCGGAAGTGACTCGCGACCGGAACGTTGCTAAGAGGCATAACGGCACTCTTAGCAGAAGATACATTCCAATAAATTCCGTTGATTTGCCGGTCATTATACTTCCCCCGAACAAAGTAACTTGGCGCGTAGCATCACGTAGGTCGACGGGGTATAGCCAGCAAACATTTCAAGTGCGTGTGTACTCACCTCTTGATGAGTCGGATCATCGAGCAAGGCAACCATTTGCTCGAGACAATCGGGCCAATTTTTGGGTTCGATGACCCCTAGAAGAGAGACGATACCCTGACCAGCGGCGGTGCGAACCAAGGATGAAGGATCATTGAAAGCAGAGAGAACTGCAGCTTTTGCATATTCTGCGACATTCGGGGAAGCTTTGAGGATCAGGTAGGCGTTGTTCTTGAGAAGATAACCAGCAATTGTCCGAATTTGGTCCTCCTCCTGAGGCAATGCAGCCAAGATGTGTGCCAGATATGCTATGTAGTCTGGTACGCGTGCAAAGCTGTTGAGTTTCTACGCAGCGTGAAGGTGAGCACGAGGAGATCGGGATAAAAGGTTCGTACTAGAGTGATGGCTTTCTGAACCTTGCCTTGAGTATCTGTGGAATCGCGTATCGTCTGAAGAATTTCCTGCAATCCCGCAGGTTGAGGACTCCAAGATGCCATCGCGCACGAGTTTAGACGCGTCAGGAAAGAAACTGGCTGAGTGAACGCGCCGGATGAAAGAAAAGAGAGAGGACAAGTCGACTTCTTTCAGTCAGACTCCCTTCCCCTCTGTGTACCGATGTTTATCGCCCGTGGGAATTTCATATCTCAGCACATCGGTCACACACTCAAGTCACAACTCAATCCTGTCACAGAAGGAATGAATGAATTTAGCTAGTAGATTACAACACGAGCTAGTAAATAAATACACGGCCCCCTTCTCACTCGGTATAATGATCATCTGAAGGCGACACGTTGATCTTCTCGATGATCGTCTTCACCCTCTCATACACAGCAAACACGATGGCCTGCCCCGGTGCAACGCGGAGGACTCGCGGCGTAATGCCCTTGTAAAACGACGTGACTCCTTCTCTGCGCCACATGTCCTTGGCAATGATGGCTATTCGCTCGAACGCGCTAACTTGCGGTTCCCATGTTGCTTTTTGCAGTCCTTTCTCGAACAAGTGAGCTACACCTCGTGTCATCCATGCCAAACTCACGTGTCTTGATCGTATCAATAGGGGCGTTGGAGAATGGCCCCATGGCCCCGGATATCAGTCCGATTATCATGTGCTGGTACGACGGCAGTTCGACCAGATCAGGCTGGTATCGCTGCGCTAACTTTTTCAGCTCTTGGTATGCCGTGAAATTCGCACCTGCCGCGGCGCTTATCAGTCAAATACGCATGACAAGTCGGCAAAGGCTTACCCTGGTTCGTAGCTTGACGTAAGGCGGTGAGTGTGACGCCTCTATAGAGCGTCGATACTCCTTCCTCGCGGACGATCGTGTAAACAGCATGCGCAGCATTGCGGTACCGCGGTGTCTCAAGAGGATCGACCAGCGAGTGTTGTTGAGCCTGCAATCTGATCTTCACCACTTCCATGGGACAGACGACCGCGACCGCCTCTGTCGTACCAGCAGCAAGACCAGCTAACCACAACAAGCCAGCGATAATCAATAATCACGACCTCGTGTTCGGGCCCATCGGAGCACGTACCTATGAAAATACTTCCAACGCTCGTCTTCCCTGTGGTTTTGTCCGCCAACCATCCCGAGTACGTCTCGAAGCTCGCGAAACGGATCGCCATCTTGGGTACGATGCCTGACAGGACCGCACCAAGCCCCTTGTACAACGCAAGCGGCGTCTCGCGTCGCACGATCAAAACGCCGGTCGCGATCACGCCGCGCGGTTTCGTCTAGTGATCGCAGCCAAGGCTTCAGTACGTGGCCTGCGACGAGAAACGGGGAGGCACGTACCCCAGGTACATTTCCCGACTTGGAGAGCTGCATGCGCACCTTGATGGTGTCGAGCGGCTGGCAGCACAGCTGGAGAGGTGTGTGAGGATTGGCTATCCGACGCTGGTTATGGAGTATGTACCGCTTCCATCGCACCTGCGATTCCGCCAGCGGTGATGTGGGTCGCAAAGCCGACTGGCTTCTTCTCACCGTTTCGTGGCATGGTCTGTGTAGTTGACTATAGGGGGTATTGGCGAAGGTATGGATGGGAGGGTTTCGAAGCAGGGGAGATTTGAAACGATGATACTTGTACGGTGGAGAGGAGCCAAAGCCGAGCTCATACCTTGACACTCCCAATGTCCATAACCCCTCATGATTGTGACGAACCTGCCGTTCCAAATCGGACCAGGTCCGAGTGGGAGCGGATTTAACATGTGAATTCGGCCCATTTCAAAGGCTTACACCGCGTTATTTCCATTCTTTTGAACGATACCCGCTCTTTTTCCACTATCAGCTTGACTACCAGTGTAACCTTCTCGTGAATAAAATGCAGTATGTGCAGAGTTTTAGTGATTGATGAGTCAGACGAGCAAGATACCAAGATGCCATCATAAGGTATGTGCAACGTCGTATGAGAAAGCACGAAAACATTAACTGCGACAGCGACTTGTCGGGAGATTATATATGCTTTACAGAAAACCAATCTTGGCGCGTAATCGCGTCGTGGTGGTCCGCCCGCCCGCGTGCACACCCACCGACTCTAACCAAGTCGGTCGTCTGTTTGATGAGAGAAACATTTAACTCGATGGGCCTTCCTTGGCCTTCTTGGGTAATGAAGGGCTGAGGGGCTTCTCGATCGTCGGCGTATCTGACGTATCCATAGATTGCTGTGGAATTGGCACGGATCCCTGATCCTGGGGAACCTCTTGTGGCTCCCAAAGAGATCCGCTAAAACTGTCGTACTTGGACCCACTAAAGGGGCGTTTAAAAACTTTCCACTGTGCAAAGGCGAAAGCTGGACTAAAGAGAAAAGTATGGTCACTTCATCTGAATCTGACATGAATCTGACGCGACGTACGTTACTCCAAGGGACACCGCGAGAATGATCACGGTCGTCATAGGTGGTGAATAACCGTTTGTTACGGTGTCCTGCAAGACACCGTGACATTAAGCGTCTCCAGGGTGACGGACAAGGCAGCAGGTGAGACCCACCACAGCATGATAACTATTTCTGTCAAATAGGAAGCGAAGCCCGCGACTCATGCCAGATTGTTCATTGATGACTAGGTCGAAACCGAGGCCACATAAAAACGAACCAGTTGAAGCACACCCGTTGAGCTGCAGAGCGATCCATCAGCAAGCATGTAGGAAAAAGCAGGACGTCATACAATGCCGTATCTCGGTCTCCACACAACGAGGATACCGCCAGCAATGCCACACACGCCCACGATAAGCCAGTTGGCAAAGAAGGCGTCAGGATCCGAAATCAGAAGCCCGCTTCGCAGCAAGATAATTCGGATCCCAATAGCCAGTCCTCCTAGAACACCGAGGACCAGGATCCCGATAACGCGGGTCATTTCCCAAAGGCCCAAACCAAAACCTAGTACGAATAACACGATAATGCATGCGGTCAACGTGGCATCAGAGACACCGACGTTGTCCAGAGTGTTCACGATAACAGCCCATGCTAGAGGTGGTCGTTAGGGACAACGATGAGACGGTAACGTGAGCAAGAAGCATACAGGCAAGGGCAGCGGCCATTCCAATGGCGGCGCCGATAGTGATACGGCACACACGGAAGCCTACGAGGAGAAGAGGGGCACCGACGGCGAAGGAGAAGATGATCCACAAGATTGCAGACGTCGAGAAGCCGGAACCGCTCCCGTCCGTGGCCAGTCCTTGGGGAATTTCCAGGCCGGTGACGGGGCTGTACACGACCGTCGTGCCATTATCATCACTATTAAAGATGACGTTCGGGTCGTGAACACGCGCAAGCTGGTTGCCAGTTAATGCTGGCAGAACTGCGGAAAGTGCAGGTGAAATGCAAGTGGCAAATAGTACGAGTGCCAGGAACGAGGAGAACGAATGAGAAGAGCGGAAAGCGACCGCCATGGGTCACTTGAGGTGAAGGAGAAGAAAGTAAGTAAAAGAGCGACAATGTAACGAACGGAAACGTTTAGTCTACTTAGTAGTATGAAGTGTCACTTAAGCGAAGGTCCAGACGCCGTCTAGACCGGCAAGCCAAGGGAATTCGGGACATTCTCGTGATGAATGTGGTAAAATACGCTTCAAGTTGCAATGATAATGGACACGACCGCAAACGCGTTAGCAGAACTCAGGAAGGAGTCGCACTCCATCTTCAATCGCATCCACTCGATCGCCGAAGACGCTGCATTCGTCAAACAGGTACATGACCACTATCCCGATCTTCCCTTGCTCCGTAGGTCTTCGCTGTCTCATGATATATATGTATCCCTGATCGGATGACCTGCAGCCAATATGCGCTGCGGCGCTTGGTATACCAACCCAAGCATCGTAAGTTCCGAACCGTTTGCCCATCCTTGCGTTTACTCGGATCAAGAAAGGCTTCTACGGAACGTGCCTACTTCAAATCTACGGATGGCCACACCAACAACTGGAGTTTCAACCTACGCAGGCCAAATCTCCACATCCTTCCCCTGATCATAGAGAATGGAGGGTAAGTAACTCCTTCATCCGGCCCCGTCACGCGCAGACATTGTTACGGCACAGGCTCGTTCTGGTGGATTCCACCAGAGCCGGGAAACGCATCCCCGACGCACTGTCGAAAACCGTTCCGATATGGTGTGCCGTCGTTAATCGTGCGATCCTCAAGAGAACCACAGAACCTCGCGTTTGGGGCACCGCGCTCTATACCCCACCAGGAAGCGTCAGCCCACAAGAACACAATCAGATCGAGGCCAGGCTCGACGAATGGGCTTCCGAACTCGCAGTAATTCTCTCTTGTAGTTCCGCGTTTGCCAGCTTCAGACCCTAGTTCACCCCCCAGGCTTCCTCTTATCGACTACCGACGTTGGAACATCCACTCCGTCCGATATGGATCACCCCCGCCACGACTGTGTTCCCTACTTTTCCGAGTCTGGCTGAACGGATGTTCCATCCGATCGTGTGCGCATCTGCCTCCAAAAAGGTCATGGACGGCATGGAACGCCGAGCGTCGGGTTTCGCCTACATACAAGGGTCCGGGGACGACCACGAACTTTGGAGTATGGTCCGTATCCCATCCCAACTTCGATACTCGCAAATTCTTATCATCTCTGCTCTCTATTACAGGGTCTCACCCCGAATTTGTACTGGAAACATTGTGACCAAATCTTGTCCACGAAATCTTCCGATTTGCCAGACTTTGTCCGGTCGCTCGTCTTGACCTCTTCAAATACCGACGATCCCGCCCAACTTCTACGTGGTACCCCGATCCAGCGCATCTCTGGGCGCATTTCGATTTGCAGTGTCGCCACCTTACGGCGATCCTACTTGTGCCAAACTCATCCGGATTTCGCCTTCTTGTGTCTCATGTCCGAAGATCCGGACACGATGGGTGCCTCAAAGGAAGATGCTCTCAGGATTCTGTGCATTCAGACTCCAGGAGGCAAGAAAGGCCAACACCATTTCCTCGCGACCGTCTTGCCGCTTTCAATCCCGTTCATCCGATACCATCTCCAGCACCACCGCACCGTCTGCATCGCATGCGACACCGGGACGGACACCAGTGTCGGCGTCGCCCTCGCCGCCTTGGCACTCTTCTTCCGTCCGGACGGCTCTATTTGTCTACAAGAAAACGAGCGCAATACATTGTGTGCGTGTTTTTAAATAGAACCAGCTTGGGTGCGAGAATTGACGCGGTCGAGGTAGCGAAAGATGTGCTCAAAACGCGGCTTCAGTGGATCATATCCAGCCATTCACAAGCGAACCCGTCTCGCACAACGCTCAAACGTGTCAACGATTTTCTTCTCTCGCCTTTTTCCAATCCTTCGACATCGGACACTAAAAGTCGTCCGGACGATACCTCCATCTTCAGCCATTGAACAAGACGCTTCTGCTTGACCATCGCCATACAATAATGTACAAACCCCAAGAAAATGTTATAATACAAGCGGTGCTACCCATGTAAATCAAAATAGTTTGGCTACAATGTTGGTGTCTTCATGGGACCACGACCTGACGTGGAACTACGACGTCTGCCTGGAGACGACGCAACCTGCGTCGGAGCAATAAACAACCAATCGGAAGGAACCATGCACTCCTGCGGAAAACGTCGATGGGACGAGCCAATATCTGCCTGGATTCAACATACGAGCAGGGATGCATACCCCAGCCAAGGCGTCGCTATAAGCGCCCGAAGAAGCCAGGGGCTGATCCAGGGTGGGGATTTCGGACGATGCAGGAAAAAGCGAGAGATTCAGTGCAGCGGCAGTTGCACGTGAAGTAAGGTGTAGGCGAGCGCTGCAGCGAATCGCGTATGTTAGCGATCCGAGGAAGTAGAAGGAGGAAGAACAATGAGCGATCGTGGCAACATACCTGAGCTTTGCACTGGATGGTAGCCGGACCTCGTAAATCGGATTCAAATGATATCGTCCATGGCTCGGTCCTCCGGCAGCCGTTTGTCTGTCCCTTGCCGAGTGTCAGGTACTTTAAGAAACTTTGGCAAGTATTTGCAAACACTCACCACTCGCCTTTGGAAATTCTCGCATACATTCCTGCGCCTTCTTGCGGGATAGGCTCGAGATCGAATTGGAGGGAACTTTCGACCTTGAGCGTGAATTGCCCGAGGTGAGTTTGGGGCTCAAACGCAGAAAAAATCACGGTGTAATCGCCCGCTGTGGAGTAACATCAACCTGGATATAGAGCAAGAAACGTTCGGAACTACAACGTACGCGCCATTTGTGCTGCAGCCCTCGCCCGACCGTACGTGTATGCCCCGGAAGAAGTAACCACGTCCTTTTGTACCAACCTGTACGGCAGCGTGAGCGAGAAGATACAACATGAGTAAGGGACACTAACACTCACTCGACGATTCGCTCGCCAGAAGACCAAACGACGGTCACGTTCAGTGGGACTTCTCTGGGGCCTTGCGCACTGAGCATTACAACGGACTTTTGTCCCGCTCTGCTCTTCCCCCCAGCGCATGCCATCTTTGAACTCCCCATGGACATACTCGGAGTTGACGCCATGCCATTCAACCTAAGGCTGCCTTTCCCACCAGCGTTGTCGTCATATATATGTAAGTGCCATTGAGGGTTGAGCATGTACGTAGGGTGCGTGTGATTTCCACCTGCGTTTTTGGTGGTGAGCGTGCCGTCGACCTGTTCGAGGAAAATGAGCATTCTATATGTAACGTTGCGTCGACGTCGAGACGCACTTGAGCGCTAAATCCGCCACCTTTAAGACCAATGGAGTCCCCGGCGTCTTGGTCCCACCACACTTTGATGTCCGCACCGCAGAACACGTTTAGGGTGAAGAAGACATCATCAAACGAACCCTCATAACCAGCAAGAATGGAGAGGGCTCCCGTGACCTTAGTGGAGGGTAATGAGGCCGAAGGGGTTGTATGCGACACGGGTAAGGCTTTGTCTCCGATTTTTGTTTTCACCATCACATGTGGTGAAGTGGTGTACCGGCCCTACGGAATATCAATCGCATCGACAATCCCAGCGGGACTGACAAATCAGCCTACCTTCACCTCCACATCGACCCATATGTCTTTCCAATACTCCTCGTCTTGTGGATGTACAGTTAGGGAGATGTACTCATCTTCCTTGCGAGTATCGGAATAATGTCTTGTCAAAAGAATCCAGATATCTCTACGCATATCCAGTGGGCCACCACCTTCGTACGGGAAATACTGGTACTCATAGAGTAACCGTAGATGACGTTGGGACGCTGAAATACAACTTTCCGTCAGTTGGACATATGTAGGCTGGATGCAAAAAGCAAGTCACCTTTTACTTTATCGTATGCATTGGATGATTTCCATATCCTGAGTTGGGACATGTGAACATTATTTTTTCTACAACAAACGATGCGCTGTTGTAAACTGCGTACCCATGGAGGATGGGGCCAACCTGGAAGAGGCCAGGATCCCAAGATGCATATATACCTTCGAACGTTGCACAAATTTCATCCCACCGCATATCAAGCGTGCCTGACCACAATTTAATCCGACTAGATATCATAGAGATGGTAACCATCACTCACGTGGATTGCTCGTACTCGGATTGTTTTCGTACCCAGGATGAACAGACGAGCTCGCCACAGAAATCCTCGAATCTATCAACGTTAGCCATCGCTCGCGGTCCGTTTCTCGGATATCTGGACATAACCATTTTTGAGCATGCAATTGTGCAGAAATCATAAGGATCGCCTCCTTTGACTCACCGACGACTGCATAATCGTGCGAAGGTAAGAGTTTTACCCCTTGGGTTTTCAGTATCGTCTTTGCGTCCGTGCCTACAGTCAGCACGCAGAGACCTGCAATAGAAACGCGATGAGGGGAAGTTGTTGTGAACAAGGTCAGATTCACCGTGCTGAAATCCCACTGTTATTCTTTCCCACGTTCTCTCCCTTTCAAACGAGGCGCTATGAATGTGATCAGTACTGGAAGGATGTACACACGCCAGCGGAAGAGAAGCTCATGAAACAGATATCGTCCCCTGACGAAGTCATCTGCGGTATCCCTGAAGATCGGAAACCCTACCTTTGCAGTTCAATATGCTCAGGTATCCATCCTGTTAATACCCTGACCAAGATATCGTGAAACATAAGTGGCATCAATCAGTAACACACGTACCGTAGATCAATGGAGGAATTCCTGTCGAACCATACAAGGTCACCAATAAACTAGAGGGCAAAAGCAACAAATGACTTACGATCCAGGGAAGTCATATCCTCCCATTAGCTTCATATACTAGAGGAATGACGTCAGTTCACGTTCACGGTACATCATGTAAGCGAATGACAAACGGCTTTCTCGATCAAAGCCGGCCATGCAACTTCTTTTCGTCCGGACGAAATCCCCATGGGTCTCCCGGAATCATCGAAGGGAAGCAAATCATCGATGGCTTCCATTGGCAGTCAAGTTGAATTCAGAATACCAATAGGTATATTGTAAATGATGAAGGTCAAAGTCCTATACTGGTAACGATTTAACCAAGACTCACATATCTGTAACGTGCCATGGCGGGTTTGAGCGTATTCTCAGTCCCATGGTCCGCTGATCGAAAAGTGCGCACATACTCGTCTACAATCACCATTTAGACATGCTTTGAGATCATATCTACCCAGCTGATTTCCGGGGGTCAAAGATGATAAAAGTAACTGTGAAACCGAGAAAAGAAAAGACATGAGCGTAATGAGGTTGAAAGACAGGCACGAGAATGTAGAACACAGGCCAAGAGAGTAGAAGGAAATCATACCCCTGAGTTGAATCTCTGGTTGTGCTGAACGCATACAGCTACTGAAGCACAGACGGAGCAGTCATTAACAATGTTTTGATCTATGTCAGGCGCCGTCAAAGTCGAAGGAAGCTCGTAGGAGTTGAAGGGGTCACGGGAGAGTCGCTTCCATGTGATGGCTGCAGAGCTAAGCTTGGACGGAGGGATGGCTGGCTGGCCATTTGGATCGCTAGTGACCTAAGAGTCGGTAACGTGCGGTCGAGAGTAAGATATGCATACGAGTAAAGGACACCGGGGTTCGACGGCGAGGGAATGTGTTCATTCCACAGAGGATAACGAATATTATTAATCGTTGACGACTTCCGGAGCACATAGGCTTGATGATCTGCGTCATATTGAATGAGAGAAGTCGCTGAATGTTTCACACCCCTTACCCGCCCCGAAAGGGTCGATCGGCACAGACACCACGCCTACCTGGGTGCCGGGTGTCTGGCTGGCTTTTTTTATCTTCTCGGCCCGCTCAATGGCCTTGCGTGCGTTTGCCTTGCACTGTGCCTGGAATGCAGGGGAGGCTGAGGTGGAACGTGACAGGCTGAGGAAGGCACCCGTTGCCTCTAGGTAAAGGGAGAATGCAGAGGTGAATTCTGCTGCAAACTCTAACTTGGTGGCACGATCGTAGATGGACTTTGAATCATCGTCAGTGAATATATTTCGCATAAGACAAGGTTGACACAACCTCAGCTTCCTGAAATGTCTTTTGAGAGGAAGACATGAATTTGATTCGTTTACTGTTGCCGGTGAGCCAAGAGTATCCTCTTCCGATAGACAGCGGAGTCTAAAAACAGATCAGCTTGTGATTTGAAATTTCAGTCTCGCCCTCTCCTTCGAATTCAGGAGCAGCGTGCAAGTAGTATACTAGTAGGTAGTATGTCGTGGCCGATAGAATCAATCTGACCAAGTTTTCTTGTTTCATCATTTTCAATTCCTTTCGCACTGACTTCCAACTCGGAGTCAACGTTTCAACTTTGATCGATCACGGGATCCGGGATGATCCTTCACCTTCTCCCTTCATTCCTCTCCCACTCCACATCCCGGTCCTTGAGCGTGTTGAACGCCTCTTCACGAACTGAAATCTCACATGCTCGGATGATATGCGCTTCTTCCGTGCGCACCGCTCCGACAACGCAGCGAATACAAATCATCCTGTCCATGAATTCAGATCCGTTTGGGTCGGCTGTGAGGACAATATTAATCGTATGAATAATGCCAGTGCTCGGTTGAGTGCAGGCCCCTCAGTTGTTCGAGTTCAAGAGAACGTGCTGCCGATGGCGGGCTAGTAGAAGGTTCCAGTTGGAATACGCTCAGAGAGACACGACGGCGTGACGAGGCGGAAGTTGGCAGAACCGCTTGATAGCTCATGCCAGTGTGGCAAACGACTTCCACAGACTTTGAATGACCCAGTCTGACACGGCGGACCTTCGCACGACCGTGACACTGACGCTTGTATAGTACACAACAATCCTGGGATACAAGAAAATTCGGTAGGTTCTACATCCTCTTTCTGAACATAACCTTTACATTGGGGTTTGCTATGATTGCAGTGTTGACACTGATACTCTCTGGAACGCGTGCGCCTTCGTCGAACTTCACATCGTATGCAAGGACGATATATGCCAACATTGTTTTCAGTTCATTGGCGACAAAAATTCGACCGGGACTAACCACAGGTGAGTCTGACCGAGTGGTTTATATAGAGTCTAGAGCTGGGCACATACCATGCATGTTTCCCGTGCCCGAATGGCAAGTACTCCAGGCTGGTTGAGACGAACTGATGTTTTCCGTCTTCTCCCACCGCCTTTCGCATTTCAACGAACCTGAATGGATCGAACACCGCCGCGTTTTTATAAAGATCCTCGTCAGCGTGAAGACACCCAGTAGCTGCAGAGATCAATGTCCCTTTTGGAATATACGTCCCGTCAGAGAACGTAAAGTCCTTCATTGCCTTGCGGGTAAGAGTCTCTGACGGCTTTCATTTATTAAATTTTCATGCACCGGAATGAAGCAACTTGCCCGATGTATTTCCCTTCAACCTTTGGTTCTCCGCCAGGAAGCTATCAATCAGGTACATCTTTCGCAATGCTGTCCTTGACCAACCATCCTGGGCAACAGCAGCTTCAACTTCTTCACGCAGGGGTTGCACGTATTGGGGATTAGCCGCAAGGTAGAACAACGCGTGGGCGAAACTCTACCGTAACTGTTCAGAAGGTGCCGCAGTGAAGCGTGGAAAGAAACATACATGGGAAGTTGTCTAAATTGAAGTCAAGCTAGATCATATTGATCCACGCTCAGAGGGTAACCAAAACTCACATGGAGAGAAACAAGCACGATGGCCATCAAACGAGCTGTCAAGAGCTTGACTGTGCGCTCCTCGCCCTCTGCTAGGTCAAGCATCCACGAAAGAAGGTCGTTCTACCAAGCTGACGGTAAGTCTCATGGCAGTATCAATGAAAGGTCCGACGAACAGGCTTTTCAGCCCAACTACCCCCGAATTTGTCAATGCATCTCTGCCGCTCCTTGATGATTGGAGCCAGATATTGCATGCCATGTGCACAGTTCAGAGCAGGGTTTTTGATGAAAAGAGCCATGAAGCTGATTAAACACTAAGATGAGCAAGTTACCATTGAAGGAAGCTCAAAAGAACTTGCGGTTCCAGAAACTTGGGGAAGCACTGGAGAAAGACCCCGCCACTCATGATATCGACAGCATTTTGTAAGTTGAGTTTCATCCATTCGGGGTCACGGCCTAGAGCAAGGAAGTGAGAAACGAAATATAATCCGATTAGTACCTTACTTACACAAAGGAAGACCAACAAATACTCTGTTGGTGGTTCTGAAAACAACCTTTTGAACCGTGTCAAAGGCAGACACACTCTTCCATTCTATGTGTGTCTAATCTAAGCTAAATCATCGACACCTGAAGCGCTGACTCCTTACCGTCTCGCCTCAGATCCAGAACATCCCCAAACGAAGCGATAATCTCGTCCCGGATTTGAGGATACAAGGCTTCGATGTTGCGGGTTAGCTGTGAACGAATCATCGTAACATGATAAGGGTTGGTGTGAATCTCTCTCCCCATGGCCATCGTGTAATCGGTAGATATTCGCTGTCATTAAACGATGTTATGGGGTTTCGTTTGCGAGGAATAGTATGAGATACTGCTACCTACATCACCGATAGAAGCGATAAACGAAAGCTGGTCTTCAGGGGCACTTGCTATCTCTCCCATGTGTTCGCGACTGCTTATGACGACTAACCAGCGCCACTGATAGGCGACCTTGAAGGGTCTGTGCTTATACTAGGACAACCATCAAATGAGTCCATAAGAAACGTGGAAATGTGACCTTACCTTTTCATAACCCTCTCTGAAAACATCCAGAGCATTCGTCTGAAATTTGAAGCCAGACCACCAAGCTTCGAGCCAGTTACTCGGCCCGACAGTTGGGATTACATCAAGAGGTTGAATAAATGTTGAGAGAGGAAACTTCCTATGGATGTCTAACTCCTTCCGGAACAGCTTCGCAATGACAACGAGGACAACGAGGATTCCTGTAATAAAGTAGACCATATCCATGATGTGAGAAGGCGGAACTAGTCCTGGGGAAGCCATCGAAAGAAGGTTGGGGTCTTGCTGGTGACCATCCGATGGGTATGATATATATGATCCAAACCCCGGCAACTCAAATGCGTTACCGCGACGCCCTTTCCCCGCAAAGCAAGTTCAAACATTCGCTCACTGCGCGCGTCTAGATTGGTGAAGCCCCAATAAGTTAACGCTATCATAGCGCTCTTTCGCGGGGAAAGAAGGGCACCATGATGGTGCACTGCCGAGTCTGAGTCAGCATACGAAGAAGCGTCAGAGATATATTACTTAAAGATCACGTCAGATCATGCCATTCGACAATGGAGAGAGATATCATGCCACTGGGATCATGCGTGGATTGGAGAGCGGTCACAATCATTGATCGTCCATAGGGGATTCAGCGCCAATGGGAGACCTGTCTTTCTCGCACCCGTCATTTGGTCTACATCCACGAATACACACGTGTTCCGGATGGCCCTTATTAGGTCACAGTCTGGATGACAGCCTCGGGATTCGGGAGCTTCTCGTTCCCTTCGGTTGTCTCCCAATCTACTTCCCAATCCTTGAGCGTGTTGAGCGCCTCTTCACGCAAAACCTCAAATGCTTGGATAGTATCTGCTTCTTCCATGCGCGCCGCTCCGACAGCGCAACGAATACAAATCGTCCCATTCAGATCCGTCGGAGTAAACGCGACGTCAGAACGTGCGGACAATCGTGTGAAGAATGTTCGGTTGAGTTGTTCGGGTTCAAGAGACCGTCGCCGATGTCATGGGCTAAAAGGTTCCAGTCGGAATACGCTTAGCGAGAGACACGGTTGCGTAACGAGGCGGAAGTGGCAGGACTTCTTGACAAGCGAGATGAAAACGTCGCTAAATTGGATTGTCTGCGTGCGATTCAGTACAAAAGGTCGTAGAGAGGACCAACTTGGAGTGTATGAGTAAGTAAATATAGATATTTGCACGACGAAACAGTGGACTCACCCAGCGGATGTAATGCTGAAACCCTTCGACGCCGAAGGATCTCAGGACGAACCACAGCTTGAGAAATCGGCGTCGCCTTCCTAGGCCCAAGTGCCAGTTCCGATAGTCGATCGCAGTGCCTGGTGATCAATAGGGAAGGATCATTGAGTAGCAGGACTCTGAACCACCGTAATGTCGGAAGCATGAACATACTAGCATCAGAATGAATCTGCATATTTGTTGATGTCATCAAGAAAAACAGATATCTCTGTATTCCGGACACGCCAGCGCCCGCCCATGCGGCATCCATATGAGGCTAAGAAAATTTCACTCTAGATTTGAGGTAGAGGCTTCAACTTGAGCTGGCAGGTCGTGACAGTTATACTCGGCGGTGACTTGATCGGCTAAAAACACAAGTACCAGCAACTTGAAGCTCAGTACGTTATGAAGGACACCAGACCAGCGGCGACCTGCAAGGTTTGTTTTTCTTTGTTAAGCACCATGGAATCTGTACCTTCCGCTGTAGGTACATTTGGTTCGTTGTCGAGAGGAGCAAGTCAACAAGAGGGTTATCGTGAGGGACTCGATGCCATATGCACCTCTTTCAAGTGGAAGCAGAAGTCAGTATTATATAAGTTGATCTCGATATTAAATAAGGTAGATGTTTAGAGGGCTTCAAGGGCACTTAATACTACTTTCTATGGGAATGTCTAACTAAGAACGGTGGGCGTTCGGACGCGGTCCACCTACCAAAGGGGAACTTGTACAAGATCATGATGGAGTTAGTAGAAGGTGCCTTTCCAAACTTGGTATCTTAGGCTTGTGATCTTAACAGGTACAAACAACCACTCGATCATGTGTCCTTTTCGTCTACCAAATATTTTTTATTGCTCGCTGAAGCATTCACGCGAACACATTCACCATGCTTTCAGATTCCGACTCTGAAACAAACAACCTGCACACACTTACGATCAATGAACATTTTGCCAAAGCTTTTGAATACAAGAAGGAAAGGGAAGAACTCGCGAAGCGTACGTCAGATTCGTTTGTTGACTTTGCTTTTCTTGTACGACATCGCATTGAAATGAAATCATTGTGATACAGTAAAAGAGAAATATGGGTCCGACTATTCAGGATCTGGTGACTCCGACGCTGACAAGTCGGAGGATTCGGAGGACACCGAAGAAGACTCAGATGGAGAGGAGCTCACCCCCGCGGTGGATGCTGCCATTCTTCGTACACTGGCACTGATTCGGAAGAAGGACCCGGCTATCTATGAAGGAAGTAGACGAGTGTTCGAAGGTGTGTTCCATTTCTGGCTCTGTTTGGGACTTTTCATAACTTGATCTTTGCGGTGGTAATTTAAATAGAGGAACACACTCGAACGCAGGACAAGGCGCCGTCGACGAAACAAAAGCCGAAACAAAAGGCGAGTGAGATCCATATTCGACTATGATGTCCGTATTGACTTGTATGTACGGAACTAGTCGAAACCACTGACCATCCGTGAAGCTGCACTTGCATCCGCACTCGCCGACGGTCTCTCAGACTCGCGCTCACCAAGTCCTGAACCACGTCCACTCACGCACACCGAGGAACAAGTTCTCCTTCGTTCAGAAACCCGTTCTGCGTTCCACAGTGCAGTCGATTCCGAAGTACAAGGTATTAGCCTGGAAGTCTAGGACCATTTGGTTATATCTGACGGTTGGGGTCAGGGGATGATGATCTACTCATACCGCGCTCACGTACACGCGATGAGGCCGAGTTGGAGGAAGAAGAGTACAAGGCATTCTTGGAACGCGAGGTCGGCGAGGACCTTGACGATCTCATCACTGTTGATCCAAACGAGGCGATTGGTGTCTCCGAGGTCGATGGTTTTGGAGACGGTAACAAGCAAACAGGGGGGAAGAAGAAGAAGAAGGGCAAAAAGGAACGAGAGAAAGATCAGGAAAAGAATCAGGAAATTTTTGAGGGACAGGACAAGAAGGCTGCAAAGAAGCGGGACAAAAAGCCGAAGGAAGAGGCTGATCATGAGTTTTTACTGAAGTGCGTGACATTGATGCGAAGCTCTTCCTTCTGCTATTGACGTCTCATGCAGTTACATTTTCAACCGGGGTTGGATCGACCGCTCTGACCGGCATGTGCCCACTTATAATGAAATCATCGATTCTTCACCCAAACACTCAAAGCGAAAAGCTAAATCCCGAGCTGATTTGGATGCTGTCAATAATGCACATCATGACCGAGAAGACGAACCAGGAAAAGCTCATGCGGCGACACTCTCAGACGAAGACGCATTTGATGACCTCGCAGACGCATTCGAGACGTCGTACAACTTTAGATTCGAAGAACCGTAAGTCCTCTAGCTGTTAAGTTTGCGGCTAAACCATGGCCACTATTCGAGTCCATTGTCGCGCCTGGCTTTGAGACACTGACTAACAACGATCAAACAGAGATGGTGCACTTATTACATCCTTTCCTCGTGATATCTCGTCCGCTAGGCGCGAGTCTACCACTCGGAAAGATGCTCGTGCGCGGAAGAAAGAGCGGCAAGTTGCCGAGAAACAAGCTCTACTCGAAGCGCGAAGGGAAGAGATTAGGCAGGAGCGTGCATTAGTGGAGGCTGCTGTCGCCGCTGAACAGCCGGACGACGAGAATACGTTGCTGATTCAAAATGATACTTCCAGCGAAAAGAAGTCAAAGAAGCAACAAAGAAAAGAGGAGCTAGCGCGTCTGAAAACACTTAAGGCGAAGGAGCTGCGCAGGAAGTTGGAAATGGTCAGTTCAGAAGGTGGACTAGGCAGTATTGGTGACGAAGGTATATCAGACCGTTCAATCTACATTTCATATACTGACCGTGTTGCGTCTTCGACGTCGATCTCAATATTGGGTAGGTCTCTCCCACCTCGATCTGGATGCCGACTGGGACCCCTCGAAGCACGATGCGCAGATGGCGAAACTGTACGCTGACGACGGCATCGGTAAGGGAAACTGTTGTCGTCCATGTCAGACTGACTTATATTCGAGTAGCCGACGATGAAGATGCAGAAAAGCCGGTCTGGGACGACGACATCAATGTTGATGACATTGTGCCACCCACGAACCCCAAATCAAAAGCGGAGCTGAAGAAGCAGAAGAAGAAGAAAGAGAAGAAGAAAAACAGCAAAGCTGATGAGGATGTCGGAGTAGACATGGACGAGATGGACGCAGACTTGGACCCGGGCACAGGTTGGGACGAAGGGGATGATGATGAAGGGGAATGGAGAGGTACGGAGGAAGAGCGGAAACGCAAAGTGGATGCATACATGGACGAAGTGGTGAACAGACTTGGGTTCAGCGGGATCGTGAGTTTACTCTGTTTGTAGATGGGCAGTATTGACACGCAAACTTATCACAGACCTCCCACATGCCCACACGATTCCATTACACTTCGACGACTGCAGAGAATTACAATCTTACGCCAGCGGAAATCCTTATTGCGACGGATGCGGAGCTTAACTCGTATGTTGGGCTGAAGAAGATAGCACCCTATCGTGTTGAGAAAGGTCAGTGTCCATGCTTGAACCACTGGTCCTTGTTTACACATGGCGCTTCAGGTGACAAGGCGAAAAAAAGCTGGGATCCAAAACGAGCTCAGCGCTTGAAAGAGTTCCGGGAAAATTTACGTTCGCGTGTTGGCTCGCGCTACGAGGATGCCTGGTCTCTCGATGCTGCCACTGATTCGAAGAGAAGAAGTACCGAAGCGCACGGAGAGAAGAAGAAAAGGATGGGTAAGAAGGAGCGTGCAAAGCTTCGAGCCGCTCAGGGTAAAAATGATGAAGAGGGGAGCGATACGAATGACGCCGCGGCGCTGGACCCAGAAGTTACGGACAAGTCACAAAAGCGGAAACGCGATTCCGACGCTGATTCAGATTCTCATGCGCCTCAGGCTAAGGGGGAGTTGGAGGACGTTGCACAAAGGAAGAAACGGAAACGGCGACACAAAAAGCGCTCTGGGGATGAGGGGATGGAAGTAGCAGCCATATCATGATTGGACATATACCGTGACATTGACAAGTATGCAATTCTAGTTGCATCAGTCCAAAAACTTAGATTCGTTCTCGTCCAGACAACCGCATGGTTATACTGTTCGTATCATGATACCACAGCTGGGGTGGCCATATCATGATCACTCGCCGCGAGATGCTGTATAAGATGAACATGAAACGGTTCGGAAATGAATCGGGACTCGGAATCCTGTCAACATTGATTACCGGATTTGGTTAGTCTATTGTATTGATCTTCCATTGTTCTCGCAATGACCTTTCTGTTCTTCCTTGACTTTTCTTTGCTTCACTACCACGCTCGTTTTATCTCTCTTTTTCTTCTTCTTGTAACATTTTCTCATCATAAACAATGAGCTCCAAGTTTCGTGAGCATTTGTCCGTTACTCTTCCTCTAAATCACCCCCCGGAGGTAGAGATTTCCAAGTTCTCTCCGACATCCACAATTGTGCACTCGTCGCATTTCTCGTTTGCTCGAGGCAGCTCAAGGAAATCAAAGCCTCCAAAGCCTCCAAGGGATGTCGAGGCAGGTGCTTCGCCACCCCCCTCCTCCGGTTTACGGGACAAATTCACGAGGCTCTTTTTCGATGATCGAACGCTCAATGCTGCTGACCAGGACCTCGCTCCCCTGCCTCTGTCTCAGTGGCCACCGCTTCACATCGAGAAACGCCGTTGTTCCTGTCAGGTTCATGACCCCAAACACGAAGCTCGCGTGAGGAAGCAACGGCGCCGGTCGCAATGTCTCCTCGTCTTGCTCCTCATTCTTCTCCTGTTCTTGGTCGGGAATGTCATTTTTTTGAATATCCGCGTCCTCTCGCTTTCCACGTCACCATCTACGAGTCAAACAATTTCTACTGCTCAGGCACTTTCTGCGGATGCTCAGCAATGTCTTTCCCAGTACACCCTTGACGCACCCACCTCACCGGGTGGTTATCCTTGTTCAACCTGTCTTTCAGTTCTCCAGGCTGTGCCTTCTTCCTACACGTCTGATTCAGCAAACTATCAGAATGCCCAGCAAATAAATAACGCCATCCAATTTTGTGGTCTTCGCGCCATCTACGAGACTGCGAATTCGCAAGGGCAAGCGACTCTTGGAAACGGAAGCTGGGCTCAAAATATCGATTTCTGCACCTGGTCCGGTGTTAGCTGTAATACTTTGGGGCAGGTTTCATCACTGTGAGTGATGATGACAATGCACAGGACCTCGCTTACCATCATGATGTGTGTTCACAGGCAACTCACGTATCCTGGCGTCCCAGCTACATTACCCAACGAGATTGGCGGTTTGACCACCGTGCAATCCCTTGAAGTCATTGGGGGTAACTCAATACCTGGTAAGATTGTGTTGTTTCTTAACGACCTCGTATAACTTAGTCTTTCTGTATAGCCGGTCCCCTGCCAAGTTCGTTCACCAACTTGACTTCCTTGACAACCCTTCATCTCGAAGCCACTTCCATCACAGCGCTGCCTGACTCGCTCTTCGCCTCGCCTGGTCTCATGCGTCTTTCCACACTGGCGCTAGTCCGCAATGCACAGATGGGTTCCACGCTTCCGAGTAGTCTGACCAGCCTCACTGGACTACAGAGTCTGTAAGTGACGCTGACTTTCCTCATGGATGCTCTTCTGACACGCCTTTAGGCTAGTCAACTCCCAAACGTTGTCGCCGTCCCCTCTTGCGACCCTCGCAGCGTCTTCGTCGCTTGCGAGCTCCCTGCATACCCTTGACCTCACGTCTACATCGCTCACGGATTCTATCCCGAGCACTCTGTCATCGTTCAGGGGTCTCACACAGTTGTTGCTTGGTTCAAACAACCTCACAGGCACCGTCCCTACGTTACCGAACACACTGCAGGCACTAGAGCTCAATGGGAATACGGGACTCGCTGGTAGTATTACGTGTCCACCTGCACCGCTGGCTCAATGCTCCGTACAAGGAACGACGATCAGTGTTTCTGGGTGTGGTGTATGCCAGAACAGCACGACATCAGCGTTGTGATCGACATTGACGACTCGACACGACGATTTCTTTTACACGCATACTCCTCGGACAAGGGTAGAATTCCATGAATAATTAGACGCTCGAACGGACGACCTGGACTGTACGATTATGCATAATTGTTGATGCTGTAGCGATACCTGTGCTTTTTAATTGTTTGCAAGGGACTCTCGGTCCCTTCTTTTTCTCTCTTTTATGTTGCTTTACCAGACAGTGTACGTAGGTAGATACAACCCGTTTCCGATTCCTAACGACACACTTGGTCGTATACAACGTGAAGTAATCACAGTAATGTGACGTGTTGACGTGAGTACTTCAATGCGGTACTCCGAGTCAGTCTCCTGGTAACTGGTTACACAACTACGACGACTCGCAGTTCGTCCGCACCTCGAGCAATGATTTCTCGATTCGCGCGCTCGTTTATCGCTATCATCGTTGCCCTCGTATGTATATCTCCTGCAGATTGTCCATGAAGGTTTGCTGATCGCCATCATGGATCTTGTTCGGCTCTTGGTGCGCTCGCCTGCCTGGTCGTTTCGTTTCGCATCGAGTAGCTATTCGTTACAACGGTCGCCTTTCTCCATCCGCCTTCGCGCGCATACCTCGACCCATGGACGGGCGAGTGGTTCGGCGAGGGCGGAGTTGAGGCAGATGCGCGTTTACCAAACAGTCTCGTCCACACATACCAAGAAAAAGTCATGAGCGGCAAGGGGGCGAAAGGGAGTGTGATCATGTCCAAGCTGGGGAACGAGACTGCCAAGTACGTCGTCTCCCCTCGTCGTCGTCCGTGGATGTTGCTCACGATCGAGCGCACTGGGTATCGTAGAGCTGAGCTGGGTAGGGCGACATGGAAGTTGCTGTACGTCTCTTTCCCTTTCGTTTTTATTCCCGTGTTCGTGTCGTTGACGTGCATGTCGTGGCGGTTCCGACGACTGGAAGCTAGTCACACCATGACGTTGCGGTACCCCGAGGTACGTGTCCTAGACCTGTCTCTCTCGCCTCGGACGCGGGTGCCCGATGACATCCCACGGCTGTTGGCGACATATAGCTCACACTCATGCTCACATATGATCGTTTTTCAGAATCCGACACAAGACGAACGGGACGCGTTGGAGGCCTACATCTACCTCACCGCACGTCTGTATCCTTGTGGCGAATGTGCGACCGAGTTTCAAGCTTTGTTGGAAAAGTATCCACCACAGGTGCGTGTCATAGTTCGAGGTGATCTTGTCGTATCTTACGTTGCGCGGTTTCGTTCTCGTTTTAGACGGTGTCGCGTCTTTCCGCGAGTTTATGGTACGCCGTCAAGTTTCTTAGAGGACGTTGAGCACACACACACATATATACAGGTTATGTTCGCTACACAACGAAGTCAATGTGCGGCTCGGGAAGTTGACGTTTGACTGTTCGAAACTAGATTCAGAGTATGATTGTGGATGTGGCGACACAGACACGCCGACGCCCTCGTCGACGACGGGAGCTGCGCATCCACGACTGACAGAGGGTTCGGGGGACGCGGATGGGGAGGATCCGATGGATCTGGAGCGAGACTTGGGGAAAGACGACGTGACAGGGGTGAGGATGATCAAGGGTGGGCGGCGGTAGACACCGACGTCTCTGTCTAAACCCCTCTATTTGCGCTGCCAGATCGTTGATTTCGTTGTGCGGACACGTAGATTAGTATCACGAGCCTAGTTTTTTTATGTATTCAAGCATGTCAGATCAAGGGCTACTTATCAAAATGGCATTCGTTCAAGTGGATGTCTCCAGGGGAACAGGCGAACACGTCAGACTTCTCCCCGAGAGTAGCCGGGTGGGTTTAGAGGGGATGTTGCCTTAAGCTTAGAGTATATAATCACGCACGCTGGCCCTTTCACTAGTACTGTGCCCTCGTCTGGTCGTCCTTGTTCTTTCTCCTCGTCGTGATGTTGTGGCCACTGCAACCACACTTGAAGGCTTGAGCGGTGAATTAAGCATTATGAACCTGCCTGGCTTGCCAGTCAACGACACGAGGAGATCCCGGATTACAGTTTCAAAGCGTATGTACCCCCGTCCTCTTTCCCGTCTTTTCGTCCGTCTCATTCGCACGCGGGAGCGCACTTGTCCGAAATTCGGGGGGCTGGGTACTCGTCAGGTCGGCATTCTCCTCCTGGTGCGACGTGGCATCGGCTTCGCTGCTCAATGGACTCTGTTGTTCGCCCTGTGTCCGCAAGAATGCTTGCCATTCTGTCGGGTCTATGGCATATCCTTCTCGCTCTGGGCTGGGAAATGATCCATCTTTAACAGCATGTACATATGCTGCCACGCCACGCTCGATCTCCTTTTGAACGTCGGCGAAATGGCGGACGAATCTGAAGAACGGAATGGCATGAGAAAATGCGGTGGGTGCGAAGGACGGACTGAAAGTACGCACTTGGCCTTGTGTCCATGCCAGGTGCCGAGCATGTCGTCCCACACGAGCACCTGACCGCTCGTTCCGGGACCGGCGCCGATGCCGATGGTGGGTATCGTGAGCATGCGGGTGATGTATTCGCCCAGCTGGCTGGGCATGGCTTCGAGCACGATGGCAAAGGCCCCTGCGCGCTCGAGCGCCTGTGCGGCGTGCACAAGGGACGCTGCGGATGCACTGGTGCGGCCCTGTACGCGGTAGCCCGAGAGCGAGGTCGCACGCTGGGGGAGGAGGCCGACGTGGGCCATGACGGGTATTCCGATCTGGGTGAGTGCCGTCACGTGTGGGACGAGCTCGAGGCCGCCCTCGAGTTTGACAGCTTCGGCGTGGCCCTCCTGGACCAGGCGCACGGCGGCGCGTACGGCATCCTGTGCGCTAGAGGCGTAGGTGCCAAAGGGCATGTCGGCGACGAGGAGGGGGGTGGTGGTTCCGCGGGCGACAGCGCGGCAGTGGTGGAGCATCTCATCGAGAGTAAGACGGGTAGTGGAGGGGTAACCGAGACAGACCTGGGCGAGGGAGTCGCCTACGAGGGTAATGTCAACTGGGTGGGCAGAGCAGGCTCGGGCGCTGGGGAAATCGTAGGCGGTGAGGACGGAGATCGGTGTGCTGGCAGCACGGAGCTCGGCGAGACGGGCGATGGTCGTTTTCTTGAGAGACGCGTGGATTGCAGGGCGGACGCTCATATGGCGTCGTCCGAGCAGCAGCGCATTGCGAAAGGACAACATCGGTGTGAAGTTGATCTCGAAGATCTCGAAGAAAGCTCGCCAGCTACCTTCCGGCTACTTTCGGAACCAACTCAATAGCCGGTGATGGTGTCACTGATCATGTGATCTTATTGTTGCCACAACGATTATTCCCACGCTGAGTCACCTCCATTGTCTCCTTCGCCGCCGCCATCATGCCCCGACGTAAAAATACGCCCGACGTCCCCGACGACCACGTCAGCGAGACCGACTTCGACAGCGAAGTCGACCAAGAAAACGACGAGAATACACCACTCAATGACGACGAGAACGCCTTTGTGCATCCCGTCTTTGCCCCAGTACATCCCTCGACCCCACTTCTATCTCTTCGCACGCCCCGCTCCTACTCCCGCGCATCCCATGATACCCCTCTCCGCGACATTACAGACCAGTTTTTCCACCCGCCATCTCCTTCTCCCGTCCGCATCTCCAAACTGAAGCGCTCCGCACCGAACACCCTTGAGCCACCCAGACGTCCGAAGAAACCCAAGTCCCTCGCATACCCCGCGGACCCTCCCAACTGGCTCTACTCTCGCTCCTCTTCGTCCCTCCCTCCAAGCTCCCCTTTTCCACCATCTACCGGTAATGTCGACCGCGTACGTCCTGCCGTCCATCACACCACTGCTCGGCATCACTACCATCTTGGGACGCCTTTGAAAGCCTCCGACTCGGACCCATTTGGCTTTGTCGCCGTCGAACGTGCCCTCAAAGCCAAGCGTGCTGCCCCCGCACTACCAGCACATAAGCCCACTTCCCGTATCAGCGCCGTCAAATCGCCACCACGAAGCACCGTTCTTTCCCATGCCCATGGTTTAGCCTCGTTTTCGCAGTGTGACGCACCGATACCAACGAACAACGAGGATATCGAGGGATTGTACGCCGATGAACCAGTCGCTGGGCCGTCCCATGTCCACGTGCCCGCGGCACCCTTGTTGATGATGAACAGCGATCAGCCGTTCGTGCAGGTTGAACCGTCGCATTCACAACCTTCCTTTACGGATCCGCTGCGCACACCACGCAAGCGCAAGCGTCGTGCATCGCTATCGCCCGATGCGGATCCAGATGAGGATGACACGGATATACCTTCTAGCCCGTCCCCTGTTAAGGTGTCGGTGGGCGTGCGTCGTTCAAGTCCCAACCGTCCGAGTCATATTCCCGTGCCGATACTCACTCGTGCCCAGGCGAGGGCTGCGAGTAAGGGGTCATCTGCACCACCTACTAAACAACCCTCTCGAACGAAGCGGGTGAAGACCTCGTATCAACACATTCCCACTCCCTCTTCTACACCCATGTCTATGCGTCGGAACTCCAGCGCGAGGCAATCGACTGCTCCTCCGACACCCCTGCCGCCAAGACGGAGTACGCGACAAGCGGTGGTGGGTGCCAGGTCTAGACGTGAGGGTACAGCGTCGACGAGTGATGAAGAGGATGGGGTTCGGATGAAGTTGCGACCGAGGAATACCAAGGCGAATGCGGATACCAAGCAAGCCACTCGGGCGAAGCACCCCCCGTCTAAACCTAAGGCGTCCACGAGAACGCGGAAGGCTACGACCGTAGCCACGAAGAAGTCGACTCGTGGCCGGCACAAGGGCAAGCCCAGTACGAAGAATGCCAAGGGCACCAAAGGAAAGGGGAAAGCACGTCCTCTGGAGAACGTGTTGGACCTGTCGGACGATACACGAGAGGTATGTTCTACCTACTGGATGACGAGGCACGTCAGAGAGGCGCTGACGACTTTTATTTAGCAATACGAAAAGGAGCGGCGAGAACGCTTGGAGTATTTCAAGCGCTTGGAGGGGTATCAGATACAGAAGGAGAACGTATATGTCGTATGAGTTTTTTTGTTGTTTCCGCCCTGTCGCTGGCAGAAGGGAGAGGGTATAAGTGATGACATTTGTATGTATTATCTTTGAGATATATTGCCACTGGGAACGCCTTAGCCGTCTGATCAATGCTTGTCGCCATGCTATCTATGTTCCGGCGTCTCCGACGTTCACGCGCTGGAGTCGCTATGTGAGTTTATGACACTGTATGCAGCACTCGCCTCAGGCTCCTTTTCATAGTTCCCTGGGCAGTCTTTTTCAACACCCATTTATGGTTTTCAACAGTTGGCGCAAGCGGATGTCTAATAGGCGCGGTCAATGTTCGCTTTCCAAGTCCAGGTGCAAAATTCGCCAAGGCACAGTGAGCTGGACTCACTACTTCGTCAGCTACACTCACTCTCGACGTTCCCAAACCAGGGGTATGAACCTATTTCAAAACGAATTTCGTTCGTCACCAAGTCATTTTTCATGCCGGAGACGATCTTGTCTTGATGGTGGGCCAAGACCGGTACCAGGCTCCCATGGACGTCAAAAGCTTTCGTGGTATGTACTCTCCTATGTTTGATGCATCTGCAAAGCTTTGACCTAACTTGAAGTTCTAGAAAAGGGATACTACGAATGGTCGATGACACACAGCTACTTCGTGCATATATAGCTTATCGTGACGGCCAAGTTAATCAAGTGAATTCTTGGAGTTCCCAGCCATGGCAACTTTCTTTGCATCAAATTTTCAGTCTAGATGTCGTATTTGTATCAGAAGTTGAAATACCTTTTGGATGAGGAGGCGTCATCAGGATTGGGAGGTTCGCATGAAGCGGTGGCAAGAAGTATGCTCGCTTGCAAACCAATTGTCTCAGGAGCACGAGAGTTCTTGAAACATTCAGGAAAGTAAATGTACATACATCAGTCTGCTCAGGTCGCCGAGTAGTTTGGACGAGTCGTTGAGTTTCTTGTTGTAAGTACTCGTTCAAAGTATGAGAGAAATGGGTCTATAAAGCACCTCAACCGTTGCATGCCTGATTTGTAGCGACGTGCCGAATAAGAGTAGATATATCTCGCATTTCATCTAGATTGTTCCGTCGTTGTTATAACTGGTGTCATCAGCTCTTGCGATATTTGCATACCGGCCGTCATTACACTGTCACATCCAAAGTCGTGTCATCTGAAGCACCGATACATGCGAGATTTTAAAAACTCACTATGATGCATGAACATATGGTATGTTATAGGACACTCCAAAATGCTTTATTCCCAAACTGCCTTGGACGACAGAATCAAACATAGATGTTAAACATACGTGGTGATGGATAGACAGCGACAACGTGTTTGCAGACTGTAAACACAACAAGGGATGGTTGCACCTGCCATCCGAGTCGTCCTTATCCCTTTCAAGTCACTGGAAGACGACGGTTCGTGTGACCTTGGCTGTGGCATTTTGGACAACATTCGTACACTGATTAATATGTCGATGGAAGCCTGAGCGTGTGTGAGCCCAATGATTTATTTCGGACAGGGGTTGTGAGAAGATGAGGCTTACTTTCGCGTAGACGCCTCATGGTGGAGTCAGCATTGGTCGTGCCACAGTAGCTCTGCAACAATGTCCCACTTCTGGGAGTCCTGGTGCATCAAGGGTCAAGCTTTCGTGCATATCCGTCCAAGACGTTAATATTCAAAAGGATACACATACTACGCTGCCACCTCGGACTCCCGTTGAGCATCAAATCTGAGCACACGCCAAGACAATCTTCACGGCCCGGATCAGGGAAATGGTGAAGAAAAGATAATCCTAGATAATCCTGAAAAGGGGGTTGATCGAGGGATTATAATGTATTATCTACCATTATCTATCACTATCTACCATTATCATTCTCTCACCAGTTCCCTGATTGGCACTGCATGATGAACAGTGATTGCACCACTCAGCAGACACGTGGTCCGCAAGTTATGCGGTCGTGTACGTACGTGGAGAATATGCGAATGAGTAGCTCAGGCTGGTGGCCCGTGGGCCTTCTGGCTCGTGTTGAAAGTCGCGCTCAAAATGTTCCATCATTCCAAGCTGTTCCTGCTTGGAACGTTCTACTTTCGGATACCGTCCGTGTGGATGACGATCCTTGTGAGTGCGCTGAGCAGAAGATGATGGCGGCAGCGGCCCGAAGCTCGGATAAACTTGATTTACGTCATCCACGGCGGGCAAGAAGTATCCGAACTTGGATGTTTGCAGCGAGCATGACCTTGAGTCTGGAACCCGGTGGTACGGAAACGGGAACTCAACAATCTCACTGTCAGGACGACAGCAGGTCACCACGGACTGTCACAAGATGCTAACTTAAAAGCCATAGGCGAGATCTGAGAGAACATATTTCGCACGTATGGCTGAAAAAGAGAGAATGCGATGGTCAAGTAACTGGCTCCAACCTTCGAGTCCATGGTAGCGTTCAAGTCACACTGACCTCTGTTTTGTGATGATTTGTCTGCCGTTCGTCCTTTTCTGTCTAGCACAACTCGCCCAAGGCACGTCGGCCGACTGGACGAGCTCCAGTTGCCCACCGTTGGACGGGGCCTCTCGGGACGCTTGGAGTATATTGGAAAGTTGCGTGCTGACCTTGCTGATTTGCGTGTGGCACGCAATCCATCTCGACATACCTGGCTCTGGAGACGAGGAAAAGCATTTTTACGAACGGGTGCCTTGGATCTTCATAACAACGTTCTTCGCGCCAGAGGCGGTAGTTTCGATCGCCAGCAAGAAATGGTGCGAGGCCCATGCCAAAGTTAAGGAGTTCCGCGGTACGTTCTCTCCAGCAACACGTGCCCATTTGACGCGTTCTGAGACCTACTTGAACGAAACTGCCAGTTCAGGGATATGAATGGTCGATGTCACACAGTTACTTTGCGGAAATGGGCGGGTTTGTCTTCGATGAGGGAAAAGGGAGCCCGAGGACGATCACGTCGTATGAATTCCTGAGGCTCTGCGAGAAGGGAAGAGTTGCAAATCCGCTCATCACAGCGAAGCAAATCAAGGCGTTCAGTAAATCAGATACGCTGGGAAAGGCCGTCTTTGCGCTTCAGTTGTTCTGGTTTATGCTGCAGGTCGTGGTTCGTGGTTCGATGGACCTCGCAATCACTTTAGTCGAACTTGATACGGTGTGCATGGCCGTTCTTGCACTCATATACCTTTTCTTTTGGTGGGACAAGCCATATCAGCCCAAATGCCCCCATATTTTCTATGAGACTCAAGAAGCGAAAATATACTCCAAAGAAAAATTGTATGTGTTTCAGTGACAAGCATAGCACTTGATGATGCTGAGATGGCCATGGTTGCAGGTCGAAAGCATGGAAGGCGGAACCCAGTTATTTGTGGGAGGCAGTAATCGCCCCTTTGATCTACATATTCAAAACAAGATCGAACTCGGACGAGGAAATACCTTTGTCAGTGGAAAGGGTACGTATTTTCCCAGTCCATTGTTCACCGATAACTGACCGGTGTCCCAGAAGGCAGTTCTTCGGAAACCGGGCAAGCTGATAACTATCATTGAAGAGACAAATCCCGTCGATGTCCAGCTTCGTTCACTTTATCTGACATGGGTCACCCTCGGAGGGTTACACCTGATCGCATGGAACTGGGCATTCCCAACGGAGACGGAGAAGATCACCTGGCGTATCGCGTCGTTCGTTTTAACTTGTTGTCCACTAGCGATGGCCATCGTCCGGTGGTTCGAAGACTCGTTGGGCAGCCTCTCCGACATTTTAACATATGGATTAGGCACCTCTGGAATTACAGCCCGGGTCCTGCTCATAGGATTGATGCTTGTCAGCGTTCGTGCGCTACCTTGTTCCGCTTACGAGGCCGTCACCTGGACGAACTATATACCTCATCTTTAGCCTACACAGTCGTGTCAAACTACAGAATACGTCCCCCAATGAACAATCGCGCACAAAATACTTTCTCAGGACTGGGCGAGGTCGACTGAAGCATTCGATGAATCACAAAAAGGCTCCCTCCTTATATATCTATGCCTATCTATGGGGTCCAACTGCAAAGACAAGGTAACTTCCAGCTATCGCACTCACGGAGTATAAAGGAGGCTTCTTATCAACGAAGCCATCGTCATGAGAATGATCCCACATGCCAGTCGGGCCAACGTCGTAGTTCCTTTCGGGTTGCTCGCCTGCGCTTCTGCAACGACTCCAGCCCCCACCGTGCACAAAAAGTGACACCTCGCTGATCTCTGTGTCAAGCCTATCCATCGTCCAGGGTGTACCGACTACGACGGCGCGAAACATGTGCATGATCGACCTGATGGAAGACATGGAAGATCATGTCCCCAGGTGAGAGGCTGGACTTGGTACTATCAGACAGTCTGAACGAAAGCGCAAATTTTATAAACTTGACCAAACAATAGGCAACAGACACAACGAGAGAACCTAACCTTCGCCTGTTACATGTTTTAGATCTATCAAGTCGCACCGAATCCGCAGCTCGAACACATATCGTCCGTGTTGTACGCGGACAGGTCCGGGCCGCGATGTCGATGAACAGCGACTTCGACCCTTTTTTACCTTTAAGGTACTGATAAATCCGCTGCCGTTCCGCGCCGTCCCGCTCGTCTAAGTCACAGCTCTGATCTCAAATTTACCACGGATTCTTGACCCGAGCGTGTTCATGCTCGCCTTTTCGCTCTTCGACAGCAGCACCACCCTATGTCTTCAATCGGCTTCATGTTGCCTTGCTCTCAACCCTCATGCTCATCGCCACATGTCTGTACCTTACCTTGGCAGTTTGGCCACACGTACGTCCACATCCACAACCCTTAATTCGTCCGCATATAAACACAGGAAGCGACGAAGTCAGCGGTAGGAAGGAGAATGAACATGTAGTCTGCCGGATTTCTGCCGACGACGATACGCAGTCAAGGGGAGAACGGTGGGTGTGTTTCAAACGGCGCAAGGAGCCTACCAAATATAAAAAGAGGTGATTACTCTGTTTTGGAAGTAAGCATGTTGTATCATGGGTCTCTCCTTATGATGGGCCGATTATCGATCATCATTCGATAACACGATCAGTGGCGTTGATGATGTCTGGAGCACTTCGCCGCTGGTGGCAGTGGCAAGGCTCTGCACGAGGGGTATCCATAGTAAGCATTAGAGTTCTGGCCATTTGCAAACTACTTTCCGACGGGCGATGGGCCTCACCCTCTGTCACACTTCTCCAATGGGCCAGTGGAACATTCCGTCCTTGTCCTCGGCTCCAAGGATGTGAACGGTTTGTGTTGACCCAGCTGGTCCATCAGATAAGCGAAGCATGTAATGCAAGTAATATCAATCTTCCAACCTTTCCGTTGGTCTTAAAGCGCCATGAATTTGACCGTCGATCAAGCCTAGAATCTAGCTCGAGCGTTCATCTGGTGGATCACTCTGATCCACCCACTTACTTCCGCTCAAACTTGTCGGTCTCTTGAGCTGTAATTGGACCATCTCTTCTGGAAAGACGTATGGCGTGATAAGAATACTTCTGGCAGGGAAACTCGCCCTGAATCTTCATATATGGCAGTAAGCGGTGAGTTAGTTCAACAGTAACGTAACGCATTTGCAACGGTACATAATACTGTGAGAAAAAAATGGAAGCTTGAGGCTTGGGGCTCAGCATCGTGACCACATAATTTAGCGAGTGAAATGTCGACAAGTCCCGAGTAAAGTTCGTCTTATGAACACATCATTTTTTCTGGGCACGCTCCATGTTGCCCATATGTACTACTAGGGCTCCACCCTGACGAAAGAAACTCCATTAAGGTCCATCCGTTCAAAGCACCCTCAACATGTCTGCCCAAAAGAGAGTAGTCGCCAAGCTTAAGTATCCTCTTATTAAAGGGTAATTCATGCTGGCTTCCGTCTCCTCCGATGACTCGGATTCACTCATTCTTCCTCCTTCTCTGCATAGTTCCCCTCGTCCAGGGATCCACCGTCGATTCCACCAACTCCAGTTGCCCAGATCATGCAGATACCTCCCGGGGCCTCTGGGCTATACTCGAAAGCTGTGCCTTGACCTTGTTGATTTGTATATGGCACGCAATCCACCTTGACATACCTAGTTCTGGGAATGACGGCAGGCTCTTCTTCGAACGGGTACCATGGATATTTCTTGCTGCCTTTTTCGCACCAGAGGCCGTTGTTTCATTTGCTACCAAGCAATGGTGCGAGGCGCATCGCCAGGTCAAAGACTTCCGCAGTATGTCCCTTCTTACTATATTACCTGTTAGTTGTATTGAAAGTCTCGGGGTCGACTTGTCAGCCCAAGGATATGAATGGTCGATGACACACAGTTACTTTGTGCAAATGGGTGGTTTTGTTTACAATGAAGGCAACGAGGGTCCGCCGCAGACGATGGCATCCTTCGAATTCTTAAGGCGTTGCGAGAAGGGGGAAATTATAAACCCAGGCCTCACAGAGAACGAAATCAAGGCTATGAGCAAATCGGATGGGCTGGGCAAGGCTATCTTCATGGTTCAGTTATCCTGGTTCACGCTGCAGGTCATCGCTCGCGGCGCGGAGGGTCTCGCGGTCACACTGGTTGAACTCGATACGGTGTGCATGTCTGCGCTAGCGCTTCTATACCTTTTCTTTTGGTGGGACAAGCCATACCTCCCTCAATGTCCTCACGTCTTTTATCGTACCCAAGTGACAAAAATACTTTCAAAGGAGGAGTTGTACGTGGTTTATTGTCTTGCAGCATCGGGATCCCGCTATATTAAGATATTGCATATGCAGGTCGAAAGCATGGATGGCAGAGCCCAGTGAATTGAATGATCTAATCTCCCGCTTCGTGTGCCTACGCAAGGCAAAACCCAACATCGATGAGGAAAAAGCACCCTCACCGGACGCAAATGTTCGTATTTTTCCAGCATGTTCCATATCGATAACTGATTTCTCAGAAGCCCGATGGCTTCAAACCGAGGAAACCCAGTAACCTAACAGTCTTTATAGAAGAGATGGACCCCCTCGATATCCAGATCCGCTCACTTTATTTGACCTGGATTATCCTTGGTGGTCTACATCTGATTGCATGGAACTGGACATTCCCTACGGAGACAGAGAGGATTATCTGGCGTGTTGCGTCGCTCGTTTTGGTGACGACTCCACTCGCATTCGCCATCGTCCCGTATCTTGATAGGTTTGCGGGCATTTCCGACTATGCGACATACAGTTTGGTGGGTGTGGGTATCATAGCCCGCGCACTGCTTGTTGCATTGATGCTTGCTAGCCTTCGTGCGCTGCCTTGCTCTGCTTACGCGCCTATCGACTGGACGACATATATTCCTCACATTTAGCTTAATCCTCTTGTATCTGACCACATCTACGTGCATCTGTGTGTATGTTTTTCTCTCAACGTTTCCTCGTTCATTGGCCCTCCAATGGACCTTTCTTCATGCTACGCATTACTGATCTCAATCCACGTCACCCATGTATTTACACACACAAAGCTATTAGTCGAAACATAGTAATCATATCAGTGTCCCATTCCTGCATTCATTCGTACACGTAGGGTGAAGAGGTGAGGAAGAATCTGGAAGATGCAATTGGGAATATTTTCGTCAGACACAGCGGTGCTGGCGAGGTTATCGCACGTTCCGGCGGAGGCCGATGATCATTTTCAAACACCGCTTCAGTCTACGGTCTACTCACGCCGCGCGTTTCATAAGCACCACTGGCCCATCGGTGGTGAGAAATTTAGAGTATTGTCGGTCGGGGAAGAGTGAGAGCGCAAACGTCGCTTCTCCAGATCAAGGTGCCTCGGTGTGTGGCAAGTAGTACGAAACTTGGTCCAAGAGGCCCTTAGTGATGCGAGATGGTTTTTCTTTGTGTTACATAAGATACGTTTCTGCCATTCAAGTTCATGTTGAACCGTTTGAGCGCAGGAGTTCGAAGGATTTAGCTCACAACAGAAGCCCATCGATGGGCAGTCGGTAACTAAGCCTGGCGTCATGCTCGATTCTGTAACTCTGTCTTCGTCGTGTTCTAGTTCGTGTGAAGCTCTGCTCCTCATTCCACTGATAAAGTGGACACTGGTATACTCGGGTTCTCAGATCATCTATGAAGTTGGCAGTGCTATCAAGGTCAGTCTGGTTATCAGACATCGAGTCTCTGATGGCCATCACAAATCGTAATCCCAAATCGAGTCTGCCTATACTAACAATTGATTTATCCATACAACATTGTCCCAACCGACATTATTATTCAGAATTTGCCCGTCCACTTGCCCAAGTGAAGATACCGCGTCAACAGCAGCAAGCCCACTGAGAGTATCAGGATCCCGCCTATTCATCCTTGAGAACCTATAGGGTACAAAAGGAATCCGGGATACTCACCACCAAAATACCCCACGGCCTCGAAGCCGCCCGTCGCAGAATTGATAGCCCCAGATATCGGTGGCCCGGCCACCGCCCCAAAGGCAGCAAAACTAAAGAACAAACCCGAGCGTCGTCCGACGTCGGCTACGGAACCCATTGCCATGACAGGCGCAACGATGAGAGAGACGTAGGTCCCGCACGAAAATCTGTCCCCAGGTAATTGGTACTTACGATAGACGACGTAGCATGGTCTACGCACCCATATATCACAGAGACCGCAACAAGCGCACCTTTGCTCGTCGCAAAAGGCCATGCAAATGTCATGATAGCCGCTACAGCAGTGAACGGAGCCATGACATTGACTGCACCTATCGATGCATATCAACATCGTGTCATGTCAACCCTCAACACACTTACCCATTCGGTCCGCCATGAATCCTGCTGAAATTCGACCGAAAGCGGAGGCGCCATTGGCGATAGCGATATAATAGAATGCAAAATCGCTTGGAACGCCCGCTTGGATGGCACTGAGAGGTATATACGTCAACGCTGTCAGATGTGCGTCAGTCACCACCCCACAAGCAGTCACATGCCAGACACTTAATGATCAAAGAAGATAAACACCAGACCTACCAGTATACAGTCCAAGAAATGTAGTTACACCCGAGATGCAGTAAACAGAATAAGCCGGATTCTTCAGCGCTGCCCAGTTGAACAAGCCGCCCTTCACATTCATGGGGGGCAGCCGCCTATCTATCAACTATCATATATGATCAAACATCATTTTCATTCTTGTAGTCATAGAGGAATCATGAAACTGAACTCACAATGTTTGAAATGCCAAGTATGAGGATGAATATAAATCCGTAAATTCGCATTGTCCATTTGAACCTAGAGAGTCGATAAGATGAGTTCTCAAGGAGGAGAATACACATACCCGATTACAGGTAACAGCTTCTGTGCTGCGATCGGGAATGCCGTACCCCCTATTGATGATCCAATAGCATTGATACCCAACGCCAGACCTCTTCGTTTTGAGAACCAATGAGATACAACCCCTATTGCCGGACCAAACAATACACCACTTGCTAGCTGTCCGAGCACGGAGGCGAAGCATCACCAGGGGACTGAACACGAATGTGAATGCGAAACCGAGAGGTGAACTCACCCCGAGGCCCAATCCTTGTGCCAACAAAAATTGCCAGTACTCCTTACACTCTGCAATGAGAAAAGTGCAAATTATAAGGAAACAACTTGCGACGATGAATGGTATCTTGAAATATCCTATGTCAAATAACCGTCCGACGAAGAGCCCAGGAAGAAAGACAAGGGCATACTGTCAGCAGCAATGAGACACAACAGTCGCAAGAGAAAACAGGCGATGGTGGAGGAAAGCATGAATCCAGAATAAACCACATATCAATCGTTAGTTGTTTTACGGTGACCAGCAGCTCAGCATACCTGTACAGAACCGATCCATGCTCTAGGAACAACGTTAACAATGAAAAATGAGCAGGCCAAAAAGGGCCTACATATTTGAAGGGCTTTCGTGAGGAAGCATTACTTCTTCGTAATACGCTTGGAATATCTGTATACGCATCAGCTCGCTTATCAATTCCGTAGTGCATGAAATACCGCACCCCCCACGTGTTGACATATCCAAAACTATTGGTCGTCAAGAAGTTGAATCAGATATGAGAACCGCAGTTGAAATAGAAGAAACACCAACGTCGCACAACACACCAACCCGGTCCTGCACGCAAGATTCCAGCTCGTCGTCAGCGTCAAGCAAACGATGTAGAAGACGGTAATACACGCACGCAATGATAACACTCCACGCTTTGAGACCCCCATCAGGTGCCTCGCCCGCATACTTGGCATATTTTCCTGTAAGCTCTATCGCATCCTTTTCTGGACCCTGACTACTCGGAGTCTCAGTTTCATCGTGAAGAGTCCGCAACTCCGACGGAGAATGGTCAGATGAAAATGATCCAGGGGACTTGAGAAGGTCACTAGTTCCAACTCGCGTGTTTGATTTTGTCTCACTGAACCCATCTTCCTGAAGTTGTCTCTGAGGTCGAATTTCCATAGCTGATAATAAAATACGCCATAACCCAGAGTTCCGAATTGTGATCGAGCGCCAAGATGTCACGAAGGAAACCAGAAAACCAAATGATATGTTAGCTTATTGGTTGATTTGATCGGATAGCTTCGAGGGAGCAGACATACCCATCCCAGAAAAGAGATTAGCGCAAGAAACAGGACGACCTTTGAACGTTACGGGGAAGAAGTCCACACGGAAAGTTGGAATGCGAGTGACCGGGAATTCGATCTGACCAGTGAGCGACCCGGACTCCGTGTGAGTGATATGCATGTTCGGGCTTTCCCCCGAGCTTTATATCAAGTGTGGCTTCATCCTTGAACCATGCGGGGATGACAGTCCCCCGATCCTTCGTCGCCGATATGGTCACCAAGGCATGATGCCGAATGATCTAATCCCTAAAACATTACTTATGAAGCTTGCCCATTACAAGTACGAGGTCTCAGGGTAGACGAGACGTCCTCTGGAAGGCAATTAACACATACGACTTCCCCCCGACGGTGACCTGAGTCAGGCTAGTGTCACTTTCCTGGATTGGATGGGTTATAGTCGTCCCGGCGTTTATTAATAGCAAAGAGACAGGGCCTGCCGTATCTCCTTTTAGGGGGTGCTTACTCACCTGGACCTATGGAGCGAAACACAAACAACGTAGCAAAACGCAAATCAGGAGGCCAAATGAGCAAGCTGTAGACTTGAGGCGCATCTCCACGTCTGTCATAAAGGTTAGCTACCAAGCTATGGCTGCATCACTGTAAGCGGACAATGCGTACAGCTGTTGGTTTATCATCCTCTCAAGCACCCTGAATTGTCCCGTCGGGCACCCACACTGTAAACAGTCGTCGGCATGGCGCGCAACAAAGATGTCCCATCTGCCCCTTCTATGGGTAAATTCAAGTGGTATTGGCCAATCAAGGTTCGTGCTTGTCACTTTTCGGACGCGGTGCCTGTTCTACGGGCTCGGGCTGTGGAAACAGGTGATAGCGAGGGATCGTCATCGACGTAAACTGAACCCCTTCGCCTGAATTCACACTGAGGTGTTTTCGAATTGGGCGGAGTTTGCATTTGAGGGGGTTGGGGCCTGTAGTCAGCCCTCCTTGTTCTAAAGGTCCCCTGTTGAACCAGCGCAGCTGGCAGTCGAGTCTTCCAACCAGGATGAAAGGAAAATCAAATCACGACCGTGACGCGCACTTTGCACCAAGCCAAATATGGAGTTACCTAAAGAAGCAGGTGCCAGTTTGCGCCATGCACTAATATTGAAGTTCTCATTGTGGTTCGATGGGCTTTTCGATCAGTGGTCAAACGTGGCGCAAGACGTACGTCCGTGCTCACCTGAGCCTGTACGTACTTATTTCCTTGGCGGAACGAGTCGCTCCACTGCAAGCATCCTTGTATCTTCTTTCGGCTTCGAAGGGCAGAAGTATGCTCGAAGATTCTAGTCGCATTCATTTTGAGTCGTACTAAGATGACCACGGGAAGACAGAACCTAATCTTTGCATTATTTCGTCTTCATACGCATAGTTCAGCCCTTCACCAGCGAGGAAAAGCGACTGCTAGTGGACCCGGGCCCAAACTTGGAGTTCTATCTTTCTGACCAATGATGCCCAGCTTCGTTCACTTTGGCACGTTGACATAGGTTACATAAAAATGAAACTGAGAATCTGCAACATTGTAGGCGAGTTCGAATATCACCCGAGGTCATATCGTTAGCCCCGGCTACAGCGATGGCCGTTCAAACGTTCATGGTTCAAGTGGCGGTTTAGTAATAGCGTAGAATCGCCGTAGATAATAGCATATTTTACGTGCTCCAGGCATTGTATCTCGAGCACTCGTGGGATCAACACTTGCAAACCTCTGCTTACCCTGCATGATTTTTGTTACTTGTTGCTAGTTTATGATGTCGCCTCGTTGCAGGTGGGCCTACGTGATATGTTTGCTCTGGATGGAATATTTCATCGTCCTAGTACACGCTGTCAAGTCTCCTCGCGGATGCCCATCTCAATTCCAAGAGTATTCCCAACGAGGAACTTGTGTCTTCACAATACGGGTGTCCTAATCGCGTCCTCATCTGCGCATGCATGGTTTCCTGGAGCGGATAAATTCCTGTATATCAGAAGGTTGTACAACTATGACATATAGCCTGGCCGGACCGAGAGTCGCAGCGTATAACGTCGGGAATAATTCATGGAGGGCCGATATGAGTTGGTTTGTATCGATGCTTGCTTGAAAACGTGACCCGCGAGGAAATCACTGCAAATACAGTTCGGACGGACCCAAAGTCTCTTCGTGTTTCCACCAAAGCGGATGCGCAGCATGTTGTTCGTCGTTGTTCGAAATCACTCGAACAACAACCGCTCGCCGAATTTTGCGTATCACAGAAAGCGGTGATGGGCCGGGGTCGACGACATCACCCTAGTCGGCGGATTTCTAGTTCCGTGCTCCGCTGTGGATTTGCGATGCATGGGAGCCATTCGTGAAGTTTGAACAGTGTGTGCTGGAGCCTTGTCGAGATTCTGCCTTCTCCTCCTGGTGCTGGGTTATGATAAAACCTCGGCGCCGATAAATGGGAGATTGAAGGCCCATCTTTCCTGTCCAAAGAAATAGAGCAACAAGTCAAGCCACAGGTCATTTAGCCTTTCCCGGAATATTTGTGCCTCTTACCCTTGATGCTGACGCACGTTCAACTTGCAATCTGAGGCCACTGCGGCACACCACTTGCGGACAAATGATGCAGTGACACGGACCTATTGCATTTCCTCCAATTCCACGTAACGGACACCCTCTATCCCAATCAAACCATCCGGCCCCGGCGACGCTCGCAGGCGAATAAATTACGCGGCCACAAGTTATGTCGTGTGGTCTTCGATATGTATATATTTACATCCTGGTACATGATCCTACTAGTTTCTCTTGCGTCAGTGGCCAGCCTCCGAATCAGCCAATGCGTACGAAGCGCGTTGACTCAGGCTGAAGGCTGACTGCGAACAGGCCGCGATGATAAGTTAGCCCCTACATAGGAGTGGGGAATTGCAGAGCAAATTATCGTAACTGAGCTTTCACAGGATTTCCCTGGGCATTGTCAATGCCCTGCTTGTCGTTCGGTGGAGCGCGTGTGGAACGGTTGCAACACCATTGAACGAAGGGTCATTGGTGTGCAGACCTAGACCAACTTGAATGCGAAATGAAACATTGTACATACTAAGATTACTAATCAACACACTTCTTTCAGCCTCAGTGATCCCGCACACGGAGGCACTGCGAAGCTGCCTTCATCAAAGCCGCGTGACAGAGGCATTTGTTCACGATGCCCCTCTCCGATGGCGAGGAAGCCAATAGTCATTACCGTCTCCCTTGAAATGAAGCCCCGTGTGATTGGGGCCAATACCACGATGAATAGGTGCGGAACCTAGTTCCATCGCTTATCGCAAGGATACCCGGACTACGAGGCTGAGGGCGTAGCGCGCGAGGCTGAGCAGGAGAAGTATGAATCCAGAAGGAAGCATGAACAGAGCGGCGGGCCTGTGACAATCCACTGGATGTACGTTATTATGTACGTATTTGTCTTTAGTAATTTGTCCGCGTCATCTCCGAGTCGTGGGGGTGTTTGGGGGATACTGATATCACCGCCACAGAAGATTTCACCAACTTGTTCCACATTATCAGAGATACCGAAGCGCTGGGAAGCATGCACGATCTATTAAACTTTCTACGCGCCCATCTCGCAGAGCCCCGAAGACGAACGGGCGGCCCTTTAAGTACCGCACTTCAGACACACATTGACTGACCTGCGATGGCATACCTCGGGCTACTATTCGTCTTTCTCTGTCTTAGTCATTTCGTTCAAGGAACCTCGACCAATTCGACGAGCCCCAACTGTCCGCCTCTCGATGGTGGCTCTCGGAGCGTCTGGGGTATAGTCTGGACTTGTGTCCTTACCTTGTTTATTTGCGTATGGCACACAGTCCATCCCGGTATTCCCGGCGAGCAAGAAAAGTTCAAACTCTTTTACATGCGGGTGCCATGGGTCTTCATAACATCCTTCGTTGCTCCGGAGGCAGTGGTTTCGTCCGCTAGCAAGGAATGGTGCGAAGTTCGTCAGACGGTCAGAGATTTTCGTCGTACGTTTTCTCCCGCAATAAATGTCCGTCTTGGTGCATCTAAATGATCTAACCAAATCGTCAGTCGAGGGATATGAGTGGTCGATGTTACACAGCAATTTCGTGGAAATGGGTGGCTTTGTGTATCATGGAGATGGGAGTCGGAACCGTGGAACAATTACAGCTCTCCAATTTCGACAGCTTTGCGAGAAGGGAGCGATTGCAAATCCGTTCATCACTGAAAGGCAAATCAGAGACAATAGCAAATCGGATGCGCGCGGAAAAGCCATCTTCGTTATCCAACTGTTTTGGTTCACACTACAGGTCATCGTTCGTGGTTCTATGGGTCTCGCGATTACCCTCATCGAACTTGATACGGTGTGCATGTCCGCGCTTGCCCTATTGTATCTTTTCTTTTGGTGGGACAAGCCGCTTCGCCCTGAATGTCCCCATGTATTCTATCAGACTCAAGAAGCAACAATATACTCAAAAGAGAGATTGTACGTGTGTTTCGAACATCGCAGATGCGATACGAAGATAACCGCGGTTTGCAGGTCGACGGCATGGAAGGCAGAACCCAGCGATTGGCATAAGCTAATCGTTTTCTTGCGCAAAATTTTGCGGATTGCCAACGAGGAAAAGCCTTCTCCTGTTCGTACTGTCCAAGTCCATCTCCCGCTGATGTAACTGAACGATCTCTGACTAGCATCATCAAACTAAACCTGGAATACTGGTGGCAATGATTGAAAAGATTAACCCTGTCAATGTTCAGCTTAGTGCACTTTACATGACTTGGATCATCCTCGGGGGGCTACACCTGCTTGCATGGAACTGGACCTTCCCGTCGGAGACAGAGAGGATCATATGGCGTATTGCATCGCTGATTCTGGCACTATCACCACTAGCCATGACCATTGTCGCTTGGCTCGAGAGGTTTGGCATCAGTTCGGACAATATAACATATGTTCTGGGAAGTCTAGGTGTCATATCCCGGCTGCTCCTTGTAGGATTGATGCTGGCGAGTCTTCGAGCGCTGCCTTGTTCTGCTTACGAGACGGTCACCTGGACGTCATATCTTCCTCACCTTTAGTTTGTCCCGTGACTAATGTTGGAGCTCATGTATTACTGCGTATTCTATGTATGCTCTTTTCGAGCCAAGTAACTTGTTCCCTAGATGTAAACGATCCTTCCTTCCACCCCTTCACCTATTTAGGAGACCGACTCTCTCCCTAATGAAACCACGGAGCACCATCAGACTTCGCAAACCGAGGGAACTCAGACACATGCTTCCTCTCGGACCAACATACAGTGCTTAGCTTGAGTGACTTAGGCCCCGTACAGATGCATCCTCGAGACCAACCATTGTCATTGAACCCATCCAAGTAGAGTCCGTCCTAACACTCAGTGCATTTGCGCAGGTTCCGTCAAATGCCCAGCGATGGGGGAGCTTTGAGCTCCTGCGAGTCGATGGGAGTGTCTGAGAGAAAAGGGTGTGGTGGGTGCGATAAAGAAAGGGACGCACGCCACCCCGCTGGACTACAGCGGTTTTGGTAATTATTGGCAGTCGCGTCGCGGCTCGCGTAGATTACAAAAGTTTGGTGATGGGCCTGTAGTACATCATCCGAACGATCCAAACGATGACGGATCCTATTCTTGTAG
>JBBPPG010000086.1:0-54058 GCA_038091855.1 Leccinellum luteum | reverse complement strand
GCTATGTAATCAATATAATCGGATGACTGATATTCTCCTCGAGGGGCTTTGGCTCCCTCGAGGAGCTTGCGTCTATTCTTGGGTCACGTGCAGCTTGTCCGCAGCTTGTCCTAATGGACGCTTAACATATTCGATCAAAACGGTGGCCCATAGATTCGGGACTTCACGGTATAATTTCGTTACTGCTGCTTCGACTCTCATCACAGCACCACTGAGATGACGCTAGCAACTATTTCAGACGTCCGAGTAGTATGTGAAGAGCGAACCGCACGGTAGAGCAACTGTATGTCTGCAACGCCAGAAGCAAGATGATCAAATGATATCAAGATGTATGTGTCTCCTATGTTTTATCATCATACATTTGCATGCTGGGATATCATGCTCGTACTAGTTTACATTCTGCGGACAGACTCAATGGTAACTCTCAAGTTGGCGACTCGCCTACCTTCTTTATTCAGAAATAGCATCAGGTTCGGCCTATACTCGCCCCATGTTCAATCGTTTCATGCTCAGGCTACTCTCCGCCCCACTAAAATAATGATATTATAAGATCCGAAGTGCTGGTCCATCATGAGCCAAAAAACAGCATTCAAATGTTTAGCTTATCAGCCTCGAGGTCGGAGAAGCTGCTAGACACCGCCGTCTATCATCCTTGTATCATAAGAACCGCAATTAGTAAGCACCTAATCTCCTCTACTCGCTACCGAATACTCATCACGACCGAGAACGCAGAGGACAAACCTGTGAAAACAACAGTAGTAATCCTTTCCCTCATCCAGTGATCAACGTTTTGACCAAGAGACTTGGCACCCAAGGGAGTGCTCAATTTCATCACCTCAGCGGAGGGGTGAGGCTCCGATTGAAGGCTCGTGAAAGTCGGCACATCATTTATTCACATCATTTATTCACGTGGGGAGGAAGAACCTTTGGTCGGGTACATACTTCCTTGGCCCTGAGCACGATGACCACTGGCAAGTCTGAAATTCGTATTGCTCTATGGCAGGCACGAGAATGTGGGAATGTATGCTGTCAAAAGTTGATACTGTGGTAAGGTTCTCTTCTCGCGCACTACAGAGAAGCCCTACGTTGGCAACATTTATGGAGACGGCAAATATGCTGACAAGTAGGCCATTCTGCACAGATCGACATACAGTAGTAGGGTTGTTAGAGATCCGATGGGACCGCCGAGTAATGTGTGAGATCGAATCTCCTAAACCCACAACATTAATATTCACCGGTCCCTGCCATTCACATTCACATTCCACATAGAAGAGTACAGAACACATTGATCGTACATACATCAGCGATACCACAAGTCAGATTCCTGCAAATTCCTACTGTCAGAAAGCGCTTTTTTGATGTTCATCTAAATGGTGAAAAATAAGAATACATACTTCGTTGTCCGCCTTGCTTGGTTCGCTATAGTCCTGTACACGTTCGAGGTGCCACAATTGGTCTGCATACTTGCCGCCCGTGAAGTTTCCAACTTGATGGTGCGTCCCAGAGCTTTTGTAATTTATGGTCTGACTCACAAATGACATCACCGACAACGCTGACCACTTGGATATAGGTCCCCCTCCTGTCTTCAGCTACATTGCCTGATCCCCCTTTCGATTGGACATGAGAAGCAGTAACTACCGGGATGGAAGTGATTCGATCAAGGATGTGCAAGTCTTCTGAAGAGTGAACAATGGTAGGTCTGCTTTTGCACAGGCTGCAGCACTAGTGACTTCGTGATACATGTTTCAAGCCGCACGCAAACCAAACCCCGCAGGAATCGACTGCCAGCGATTCAGCGGCCTACAGTGAAAGAGTGTATAAACCACGAAAACATGAACGTGAAGATTGACTGTCACACTGGTGGTATAAGCGGGAATTTGGAGCGTGGAATAGCATGTGCTGAAAGGATTTCCGTGTCGGAAAAGGGCGTCGAACTGGGCTGAACAACCGCTGCACCAATAAACGAGAACGTCACTGTCGTAGAAGAAGAGATCATCGTTGAGGAGAGTGAGGAAGCAGAGAATTCCGGATGGACAGAGGTCGACTGACGTCGGGAGGAACGGAAACAGCGGTGGGAAAGGTTCTTTGGTCTCACAGTGAGAAAAATCTGAGCAAGGTACTTACGAGGAGTGGAGCAAAAAGAGTGAAAATTGCCTCCTAGGTATGTCAAGCGATCAGATGGTCCACTAAGGAGTCACAGATTGACCAGGTAATAATGGCAACCCGAAGATGGTTCTGCGAGATAACCAAAGTTGGGTTAGTGGTCCTGAGGGACGCATACTAAAAAAGAATAGTTATGACAAATATCTACGACGAGAGAGAACTTGTTTTCGAAAATACTGGGAGCTCTGGAAATGACTTGTTCATAGCAACAGTAGTAAACTCGAAGATCCAACGAACTTATCAAAGCCATCGTCAAATGGTGTCAGAACTTGAAGAGCTGCGAACTGGAATTGGTTGCCAGTACATGGTATGGGGCGTTACAATCGAGATAATATATAAGTAATCCAGTCCAAAAACAAAACGGTTAACGGATGAATAAATACATGCGTGGAATCATAAGAAAACGATCATTATACGCAATACATGGTGAGATCAGAGATATCCGAGAACATAAAACATATCTATAGTTTATTAAAGCTTTTTCAGATTATTCCAGAAGAAAATAAAAGTCAGACAATTGGTCGAAAAAGAAGGAAAAGTAAGACTGACCAACGATGACTCACGACACCAAAATCTCTTTCATCACACCAGCGAGCACCTTCACATGAGCAGGCGCGAACATCGTGTCATGTGCCCCCGCCGAAACCTTCATGTCCAAATTCTTGATCCGATAGTCCCACCCGTTGTGGTCGTCCGTCCCTGTGTCGAAGTCACTGGCGTTCCCACTACGGTACCATGACCGGTCGCGTGGAACGACCAGAGTTGCCCGCCCGTCATAACACGGCGGCTCGAAATCGAACATCGAGTCCAAGTTCTTGCGGATCTCCGTACGCAACTTGCTCATCCACTTTTCTCCAATATCAGTAAAGTTGGACGAAATCCGGTCGATCGCTCGTTGCGTCCAGCAAGTCGACTTGAGACCTTGCCGCTCGGCACCTGGAATGTAAATCGGGTCCAAAAGAATCAGGTGCTCTACCGTCTCCCCAGCCCGGGTGAGCTTGTCTGCCATGCAAATAGCCACCTGTCCACCGAAGGAATAACCAGAAATAATGTACGGGCCCTCGGGTTGAACGCTCTTGACGAGAGTAATGTAGTGATCGGCCATGGATTCGATCGTCGAGAAACCGGTGGGTGAACCAAAGTGCTTGTCGCCGATCGCGTACATCTCGTTAGGCATATATGGACCGATGCGCATAAATGGCGTCGCCATTCCCGTGATATCGTGCACAATGAAAACGCGAGGCCGGATGCCTTTCCTCTTCACTGGCAGGAACTCAATGAGGCCGTCGGCATCTGCATCCTCGGCTTCCATAATTGCCAGAGAATCTTGCCCCATCACATCGACAATGAGATTTCCAAGCTCCCGGATCGTGGGTCTGGTAAGATATTTCAGCAGTCTGGACCAAGTTTCTTCTGAATGCTTACCTCAGGTAAATATGATTCAAACCGATGTGAACCTTGAAGGTCTTAGAAATCATACCAGCGGCCTGGACAGCCATCAACGAATTCAACCCGACAGCGAAGAGATCGTGTGCTACCCCGAACGCCCCATTCTGTGCCTTCAGCGTCTTGCAAAAGATGTTCACGAGCTCATTCTCTACGTCTCCTGAGGGTAATCCCATGTCAACCATCAAGTCGGGAGAAAACGATGCGAGGTCCATCTGGTTCAGTGTATTCCTATCGATCTTGCCGTTCCGCGTTGCCGGTATTTGATCAAGGACGGCTATCAGTGACGGGTACATGAAACGCGGGAGACGTTCCGCAATGAATATTTTCAATGCTTCCTTGTGATCTTCCAAGTGGTCCTGAGCCTCGTCCTTGAACTCCACGAAAGCGACGACCGCCGGAGCATCCTGCACCTTGCGGATGACGACTGCACTGCGCTTGATCATGGAATACTGAGCAATCGTGTCCTCAATCTCTCCGAGTTCAATCCGCTGTCCCCGAAGCTTGATCTGCCTGTCAACTCGTCCACAGTACTCGATATTCCCGTCGCTCCGATACAGTGCGATATCCCCTGACTTGTAAATCCGCTCTCCAGGAACGAACGGATTGGGAACGAATGCGCTTGCAGTCAGTTCCGGTTGGTTGAGATACCCGCGAGCGAGCTGGGTGCCACCAATGTAAAGCTCTCCCTCCACACCGACAGGAGATGGACGAAGATGCTTGTCCAGGATGTAAACGCGGCAATTGGGCAGCGGACGTCCGATGACGCCAGTGAGAGCCGTGGAAGTGACGTGGCAAGATACGCAGTCGACCGAAGCTTCCGTCGGACCGTACATGTTCCGCAAGATAACGCGTCCTGACCAATCGGCGATCAACTTCTTACCGAGTGCCTCGCCTGCAACGTCGATGGTCTCGAGGGATGGGTATGTGTCGACTGGTACTATAGCGAGAATGGACGGTGTAACGTGCAAGACGCTGATGCGGAGGGTGCGGAGGGCCTTGGGAATATCGCCTAGCACGAGTTCCTTCCTCCCCGTAACAAGCGTTGCACCATGTGCGAGCGTCCCGAATAAGTCAGCAATGAAAGGATCAAATGTATATGCCAGCGAAGACATGACGCGAGCACCTGGCCTGAAGCCATACACACCCGAGTTTTGCACAAGGTTAGCGATCGAACGGTGCTCGATCATCACGCCTTTGGGCTTGCCAACACTGCCGCTCGTGAACCTAGAAGAAATCTGAGATCTGCACGGTAGAAAAGAAAAAGAAGAAAACATACATTATGTATGCAAGGTTTGATGGAGAAAGCCTTTTAACGTCAAAGTTTTCCGGGTCGAATCGTTCGAGTCGTTTCCGATAGCTCGGGTCATCGATATATGCAATCTGCGACCACCCCTCAAAAAATGTTACCTGAATCCAATCGATCATTCACGCACCAAAACCTTCGACGCCAGGCTTTTTTCGAACGTTCGCGAGTGGTTCGACGTGGTCAACAATACCTTGGCACCACATTCAGTGATGATGAGCTCCTTTCGGAATGTCGAGTCGTCCGGATCCAATGGTACGAACACGCCTCCAGCCTTGAGCACAGCCAAAACGCCAACGATCTGACTGATGCCACGATCGAAGCAAAGCGCGACGACGTCGCCTGCTCGCACCCCCTGCTGGATCAACGATTTTGCCACGCGATTCGCCAAGTTATTGAGTTCCTCGTATGTCAGCAGCTCGTTCTCGAATTCAACGGCAGTCAAGTCCGGCGTCCTCTCCACCTGCTCTTCCACAAGCTGATGGAGGCATGTCTCCCTCACGGCCACCTCAGCCGTCAAGGAGAGCTCCTTGATCAGCATGTCGTGCTCGGACTCGGTGACGACAGAAATATCTTGAATTTTGCTGTCGGGGTTCTTTCCGAGCGTCTCCACTAGAGAGATATACGCGTCCAAGAACTGACGCGCCGCCGTCTCCGTGTACAGATGATTGTTGAACCTAAGAATGACCTGCCCGTTGCTCGGGTGAACAGTGAGCAGGAGCTCGTACTGTTCTTCTCCGTTCGGAATCGGGATCGCGTACTTGGCAGTGATGTGGTTGGAGTTGAGCTGAGAGATGATCTCCACGTCCATTCCTCCGGGGGCGAAAAGATGCTTGAAATATCCACGGCTACCTGACGAAGACTTGCCAAGGCCAACAAGGTCCTCGTACGTGACCTCGTCATGTGCCAAGCATTCAATGGCAGATGCCTTGAATGCTTTCAGGTACTCGATAAACGTCTGCGTCTCAATGATGTTTGTCTTGATGGGGAGCATGTTGGCGAAAAATCCGATAACGTTAGCCAACATCGGCAGCTTACGCTGAGTAACCGCCGTTCCGATCACGAACGTTGATTGACCAGAGTACTTGTGAAGCAGGATATTGTATGCCGCAAAGAACGCCGCGAACGGCGTGGCCGCCACCGCCGTCGTCAACTTCAGATATTGCTCGAGCACGCCAACACCGAGCTTGGCCTCGATTTGTGTGACTGGGGCAAGCTCGCGATCAGACGGCGTGGCAAGCGTGAGGTGAAGCGGTTGCGTATCGTCCAGTCTCCGAGACCAAAAATTCAGATCCTGCTCGCGAAGTTCGGCCCTACGCTCGGACGTCTTCAGCAACCAGTCGCTAAAATCCGAATAGTGGAATGCGACCTCGGGCAAGCTCGTGGGGCCCTCCAAGTACAGCTTGAACATCTCGCGGAAGAATATTACGAGCGACGCCTCGTCGATGGTGATGTGGTGGACGACTATGCTGAACGCCCACATGTTATCGCCCAGGTCGAACATGGTGGCGATAAGCAGGGGTAACTGGTCCAGCTTAAAATTGGGCTCTTTACTGAGCTCGATGCTCATCTTGTATGCCTTGGTTGCCGAGTCAGGCTCTCCAGAAAGGTCGACGAGCGCCGCATTGAAGTCGATGTCCGGGTAAACAGTCTGCTCCAGTTTCTCGAGCTCCTCGTTCCAAGTGAACACAGTGCGGAAGGCACCGTGGCGCTGGACCACTTCTCTAATCGCTTCTGCCATACCGTCCACATCCAAAGAAGTCTCCGAAGTAATGGTGACGAAGTAGCTTTCGTGAGTATCCCACTGAGTGGCTCCATATCGAGACATGCTGGCGTCTATCTTGCTGACACCACGCTTGCGAGCGTTATCGCGCTCTCGCTAGAATAATGAGTTCAGTTAGGCGAAGCGAAGTACAGAAGCGCCGAAGCGCGCATACCTGAGCCAGCCAGATACGGTATTGATGCGGAGACGCATCCGTCGTATATGGGTGGTCGTACGCGAGCCGATCGTTGAGGATGGGAACGAGCGGATGGCCATACTTCGCCGAGCCGTCGTCATCCACCAGACCTTTGCTCGCTCCAGCGCCCACGCCAGGCTTTGCCAGCATTTCGTTCAGAGTTCCGGTCGTCATCGAACCGAGCAGCTCCATTTGACTGACTTGAATGCCAAGACGCGACTTTAGCAGGTTGCTGTACCGCGTCGCTGTAAAAAATCTTTCTGAGCAGCGCTTTGTGCAGAAAATATAGAGGTAGACTCACCACCGAGAGAATCAAGACCAAAGCTGGTGATCAGTGCGTTGTCGCTGATCTGCTCGACGTCCATGCTTAGCAATGCAGCAAGCAACCAAGCAGGAGATTCTTTGTCACTACCCTCATCACTTCCACCGCCGGCAGAGAGAGATCGTTTGGGTAATAAATGTTCGTATAATGATGGTTCGCAGGTGGGGAACGTTTGGGGAACATCGCTGAGGGCAAGCATCGGGACGTAGTGCGCGATCTTTCGAACCAGACAATCTTCGATGAAATTACAAACTTGCGCGGTCGTCATGCCAGTCTTGGTCAGCTGAGTCGTGTTAGCTTTGCCCTTCGTCGCAAGCACGAGACGTTTGAAGATGCCCGAATCAGTGATGGGTGGGAAGGACATGGAAACGATGTTAGGGATCACTTCCGCGATACGATCCAAATACCTGTTTTACGGTGTTAGCATTCTGATGCCCACTGAAAAACAAAACATTCCCCCTTACAGTTGCGAGGCACAATATGCAGCTTGGCCAGCATTCCCGAACACGGAACCAATGGTAGAGAATAATAGCATAAAGTCTATCGTCGAAGGATCGATGCAGCTCAGGAGTGTGTTCAGCACGGTAACCTTGGACTGGTAAACATCGTCGAACGACTGCTGCGTTAGGTTCGTGAACATGGCATCCCGAAGCACGACCGTCATCACGAAGAGGCCTCCAATCGCCCCCGCTTCCCGTGCCCGTGCAACGACCATCGCTGTCTTGGTCCTGTCATTCGCGTCGGCAGCTATCACCTCAATGTGCACGCCCTTCTCGCGCAGGCTCTGGATGTATAAGTTGTCGACCTTGGTAAGAGCCTTCGGTCCGCGACGACTGGTCAGGAAAACGTGACGGGCACCGCGACGTGCCATCCACTCGGTAATACGTACGCCAAGCTCGCTGCAACCACCCACAAGAATGTATGACTTGCGAGGATCGAATAGCTGACACCTTGGGTCTATCCTGACTGTGTGGTGGGGATCGGGCATGAGAACTAAGGAGTCGACGTCGTCGGCGACGAGCTCCTTGTATGCGGACATCGCGACGGTACGCGAGCAAACGAGAAAAGGCTCCAAAGCGTGACTTGAGAGCAAGGCCGAAATCGCAGGGACGAGGGAAGCCGGAGAAGCAGCAGCGAGGCGGTCGATGTCCAGGACATGTGCAGACGCAGCGTCGGATGGGATCTCGGGGACTTCGTCCGATCGGATGTGGACGTACGAACCAAACGGAGAGAGATACTCTGACCCACGAGCATACACGTTTTTCCCACCGCCGTTGAAGATGACGTCGAATAGAGACATTGCCGCTGACCTCGTCCATTCCTCGACAGCCAGAGCAAAGTCATTGATGAGAACGACATTAGAGGTAGGGATGTCAAGAGTGCTCGAAAGCGTGTTTGCATCTTGTCGGCTTTTTACCGTGGAAAAGACCTTGGCTCCGAAGCGTTTCGCAACTTGAAGGGCGGCAAAGCCGGCACCTGCAAGACGAGGTCAGTCCAGGCTCCGAATTCCAGAGACATTTCTATCTTACCAGAAGTACCATCATGGACGAGAACGGTTGAAGAAGTCGAAATAGAGCAACGCACGACAAGACCAATCCAAGCCGAGAGAAATGTAACAGGAAGAGCCGCCGCATCCGTATAGCTGATGTCTTGTGGCAACGCGGCGACCGTATCCTCACGCACAATGACGACGTCCGCGGGCGTTTGACATGCAACTCCCACAACCTAACACATTCGAGAGTAAGAGTGAGAGCAGGCACATGCATGTCATAAATAGAGGCATACCTCCACGCCAACTTCCATCCGGGAAACAGAGACTCCCCGAGATTTGACCCGTCCAACGAACACCAACGCAGACTTTGTGCACACGATGGACCCAACGCCAAGTGCCTTGACTTCGACCTCCACGTCCGAGGCTTTGAGCTCAGCCGGGAAGAAAGCAGCCAAACTGCCAGTCGCGCCCGTCAACCCAGCAGCACGAACGACGGTCTCCTTGACCTCTTTGCCACCATGAACAAGCCGGCGCACGAAGACGTCCCCATTCTTGCATATCTTCATGTGCTGCTCTAGGAGTAATGAGTTCTTGCGCAGATCATGTACAATATTCTCCCGGGCAGCCTCGTCCAGAGAGTGGTCCTCGAAGAGAACCGAGAACACTTGGTACTCCGGAGACTCCGCGATGATACATGACACAATACCTATCGCTCCGATTCCCGCAGCATCGTCGTTCCCGGTGATCCATAGCTCCGCATCCAAAGGGATATTCTTCGCGATCTCGATCAGCTTTCCCTCCAGGCCGTATTTGAATGGTTGGACGATCACGGTCTTGAACGCGCCACATGGAAGAGAGAGCGTAGGTTGCGTGATCTGAGCAGAAAGAATTACATTGCCGTCGAACAAGTCCGAAACCTTGACGGCCGATCCGGGAATAGAAGAGAATCGTCTTGCCAATGCGGCCAATGTCAGAGGTTCAACACTTGCGTTCTCTACTTCCATACCGGAATCTGAAATGTGATGGTGAACAACTGGGGGCAAGTCTATCGAGTCGAACTCACCTGCCACGGAAAGGAGAACAATACCATTTCTTCCGACGAGATTTGCGATGGAAGTAATGTCCACTTGTACCGCAGCGAGATCAACTTGGTACACTACGACATCGAAGCTACATAGATGATGAGACCTGCTCAACACCGGAAATGGCAGAGAAGCCGGTGAAAAATTCTACTTGCCTAGAGAGCAGAGTGTCCTCGCCGTTCTTGCCAAGTGTCCAGGATTGAAGAACCGCCGACCTAGCATGACGGTACCGGAAACTCTTGTTCTTCGCGTCCGCGTCCGAGGCAGTACCCGCAATACAATAGTAGTCCACAACAACACCAGTCTCATCGAGAAGTTTTTCAAGAACCACATCGAGCTCAGTGGCAACGTCCAAAGTCTTTGCTGCGTCGGCCACGCGGATCACTCTCCTGCCCGTAATCGCAGCATCACGAACAAGAGACTCGAAGATAGCAGGAAGAGATGTCTGTGGCGGTTGCAACCTAAGTGACGCAGGGAACGCCTTCGTCTGCCACGTGGTTGTCAGACGCTCCTCGCGGCTGTCGTCCGTAATCGAAACCAGATCCGCGCCGGGGGCGAGCGCAATCTCGAAACCCTCTATGGTGAGCAACACTTTTCCCTCTCCGTTCGCAATGACATAGTTCGACCTAAAGGGCCCTTGAGGGCCCCACGTAATCGCCGTAAAGTACGCCCAGATGCCCTTCTTGAGCTCGGAATCCAGGTTCGGCGTGTCCAGGGAGTCCCAGCGGCGTATGGCGTCCATCTTGACTGGAAGGAAAACACCATTGAAGTCGAACCGCTTGGTCTCCATGTTGATGAACATCGCAAGACCACACTGCGTGATGCTGTCCAGGACACCTGGGTGAATGACATATCTTTTACCGAAAACGTCTGGGGTGCCTTCCGGAATCTCGAGGTACGCCAGGTAGGCCTTGGAACCATAGCTGGCCTCATCCTCAACCTCGTGCACGACCTTGAGGAAATTCCTAAAATGATTCCGGTACCCATAGGCTGAAGGAATGGCACCATAGAACTCATCCCCTGTGACGAACCCGTTAGAGCGAGCGAGCTTGGCACGGAAGTCGAAAATGCGTGGAGCCGTCTCATCGTACGCCGGATTGACTCGAGAGAAAGAGCCGCTGGCATAAACAGAGTCCAATATGAGCACGCCATTGTCGTAATTGGGTGTCGTGGCAGCCCTGAACTCCCACTTGTCCCCGTTGATGACACATCCCGCGTAGCCTGGGTTCGAACCAGCACCACCCAAAACGAGCGGTTTGTGGATTTGGATGTTGCTCACGACCATCGCGCCATTCTCCATAATGCTGTCAACATAACTGCGACAAGAACACTTGAGTGTCAGTTCATGGACAAATGGTCCAAAAACGTACCCTGAACCAGGAAAGACTACTGCATCAAACACGACATGGCCAGTCAAATCTGGGTGAGTTTCGACGTTGAGGCGGAATTCCCGCGAGGCAATCGGGCTAGTCCCCGACCTAAGTCTCCGTGATATCTGTGACTCAGACTCTGACCAACACTTCGACTTTTTATATGCATATTCAGGAAGCTTGGGCCGCACGAAATCTCGAACGCCCTCAGGGGAAGCGCAAAGCTTGTCAAAGTCCACGTTCTTGAAGCCTGCGCTGAGAAGATTCCCGATGCCCTCCAAAAGCTGGTAGTGTTCCCCAGTGTTCTGTGCAGGGACCTTGGGGTTCGGACGACGGATCAAAGAGATGGGCTCGCCTCCACACTGCTCGACGTACGCCTTCAAGACCGGGTGCGGTGCAATCTCCAGGAATCGTACTCCGTCCTGGCCTTCTTCAGAAACAAGTTTGTTGATGGCAGTCCCAAACAGGACCGGGCGACGAATGTTGTCCCAGCAATAGTCCACGTCGAGGTCCCTGTCGAGCCATTTTCCGTCCGTTGTTGACATGACTCGCGCAAAAGGTGTCTTGGTACCCCGGCTCAGAGGCGTCGCGGCGACCCGTTCCTTGAACAACTGCTCTTGCGGCTCCATCAGGGGTGTGTGGAAAGCACAGGTCACGCGAAGTTTGGCATTGAAGACCTTGGCATCGGGATCGTTCGCAAGTTCAACCATGGCGTCGACGAGCTCGTGGGTACCGGCAACCGTGACAGCTTCAGGAGAATTGATGCCAGCGATCCACAATCCAGAAGTCGACTTAGCTCGCGAAAGCACCTTACGAATCATCGTCTTGGCCTTTTGCACGCTAACACCGAGAGCGACCATGGCACCGTTCCCCTCTGCACGGATCATTGCTGCTGCGCGGGCGACTGCGATACCAATCGCTGTCTCGCGATCGTAGTGTCCAGAGGCGTAACCCATAGCAATCTCACCGATACTGTAATTACGGTTAGCAGCGAATAGGAACACAGACCAAATTCCTCGCCTGTGACCGACCACGAAATCGTACTTGATACCTAGGCTCTTCACGAGATCTACCAACGCAATCTGGATGAACACCAAGGACAACACGACCTCTTGGACGGGCCACATGCCGTTCGCTGCCAGCTTGCACTCGATACCAGGAACGAACAGCCCAGTACGCTCGAGCATCGAATCTTCCTCATACCTCTCGACCAGGATGCGATCGTTCTCCCGGATGGAGGCAAGGAAGGCAGGGTAACTCTCCGCGAGCTGACGACCCATGAAGACGTGTTGTGGTCCCTGGCCAGCAAACACCAAACAAAGCTTGGGGCTTTCGTTGGTATTCCGCAAAACTGACTTCGAAAACTTGAGAGACTCGTTGAGTGATGATCCAATCGCGAAGGCACGGCTGGGGTAGGCACGTGTTTGCCGGCCTAGCTCGCGAGAGACAGAGCGGAGCACGCGGTCGTCAGTCACTCCACCGTAAGCACTGACAAGAGCATCTTTCCAGCGCGGAAGGGTTGGCTCCGTGAGCGAACCGATGGAGAAGAGGTACAGTCGTTTTTTCAGGGTGGCTGATGAGGTAGCCACTGACTGTGAATGATCGACAAGGTTCTCTGCACTCTCCAGCACGACGTGTGCATTGGATCCACCGACACCATACGACGATATGGATGTGACCCATGTTCCATCTGCAGCAGCCATCTCTGCAGTGATTGTTTCCAGCTATTGAAGTTGTTACTATTACCGACCAACGAGAAAAACAAAACACTCACCTCGGTCTGCACCTGCATCTTCAGAGAATGGAAATCGATTTTTGGATTGGCCTTGTTGAATCGGATGTTCGGAATAATCTCCTTGTGATACAGCATCAAAGACACCTTCACCAAACTTGCCAGGAAACTGCATCCCTCAGTGTGACCTATATTTGCCTTGACGCTTCCCACTCTACAAAGTTTCCCCCTCAGGAACGTGACGCGACCTCACCGCAACCAGGACGCACCTGAGAGGTTTTTGCGCATCCCGTCTTTCCGAAAATACTCTTCCTGCAGCGTTTGCTTCGATGGGATCACCAACCTTCGTTCCTACAATCGGAAAAATAGAATCAATGTCATCATGCCACATTCTCCCGGTCATCAAGTAACCTACCAGTGGCGTGCAGCTCGACATAGAACGCCTCAGACGGATCCCTCCTCGCAATGCGATACGCCTCCTTGATCATCTCTGCTTGCATATCACCCTCGGGGATCGTCAAACTTTTTCCCTTGCCGTTCGCGTTGATCGCGCTGCCCTTAATGATGGAATAAACCGAGTCGCCGTCTGCTAGGGCGCGGTCGAGCCGCTTGATCAGAACGGCCGCGACGCCTTCAGCCCGCGCATACCCATCAGCCGACGCGTCGAACGACTTGGAGGACCCGGTGGGTGACAGGACGCCGAGCTTGGAGAACATGACCATGTGCTCGGGGTTGATAATCGTGTTCGCGGCTGTTTCATTACAGATACAGCACCATGATCCCGATTAATGTCCTGCTCACGGAAAATGATCATGTAACTTGCCTACGACCAGTGCCTGGTCGACCTCTCCGAGTTTGATCGAGCAGAGCGCCAGGTGCATCGCGGTCGCCGAGGCTGAGCATGCTATTTCACAGAAAACATGGGTATAAGCAGCAGCTTTAGGAGGAGGTGATGAGTAACGCACCCGTATCTACGGCCAACGAAGGTCCGCGCAGGTCAAAGGTGAAGGAAATGCGATTAGCGCGAGTCGAGACACATCGCCCGATCCCGTGGAGGTGGTTGACCTGGTACAACTCGATGTCGATCTCATTGACGGTGGTCAACAAGTTTCCGAAGAAAACGCCCGTGTTCGAGCCTCTGTAGTCGATCCCCGAATCTTGGAGGGCCTAACAGTAGATGCAGAATAAAAACAAAGTTATCAGGGACTGCGATCCCAGAGGGAAAACTAAGTTACCGCTTGGGCAGCCTCTAACGAGAGCTTGATCGCGGGGTCAAACAGAGCCGCTTCTTTTGCAGATACACCGAACTCGATGGAGTCGAATTCATCGACACCATTGATAAATCCCATTTTGGCTGTGTGATATTTTCCTGGTTCGTCCTTGCTACCTAATCAAACAAGCTGGCGTCAGACACATGGGCACGCTAGCTAGTAGAGCAGAATATCGCACCATACCACTCCTCATGAATCCATCGCTCTGAAGAAGGTTCAACCATACCATCCCCCTGTCATTCTATTTCAGCGAAGACATAATGCCAAATCCTGCAGAGGAAGCGCACCTTGTTTCGTAGAAACTCGTAATAAAGATCCTTGTTGTCTGATCCCCCGGGAAATTTACAACCAATACCAATAACAGCAACGGGGATCTCGGACGACATTGTTGAAAGTACAAGTAGAAGTTAAGACTGCCGTAGGCAGTAATAATTTATGATAAAGATGCGGGTATGAGATGCTTGTGGTCAGGTTGACAAAGTCTTCGCAGCCGAAAAGCTGAGGGGTAATTGGACAAGAGGAAGCTGTGGGTAGCGAGTCGCATGGTTCGTTCTGATGGCGTTTCTACATATGTATGCATTGGCAGATGGCTCGGAGATCAATCAATCACAAATGGAAATCAATCGACGATCGCGTACCAGCTGCGATGTCTCAGACTGTTCCCGTGATCAAAATCAAACTGGTCGCATACTGATCAAACAGCAACTGATGCACATCAGCAGACTACATCGCCTAACGATGCTTTCGTAGCTTGTTCGTCGCCTTTCTTCCAATTACAGCTCTCAATGCGAGCAGATAAGGGTCCTTCAATTTTTTTTTCGTGCATTTAGTTTGAGACTGATCTGAAACCAGAATATTCCATCATTCGATCCACAGATTGGCATGTTGGCCATCACCATCTATCATTACCATTTTCGTGAGACAACTTGTTCGATCCGACTGTCGTTGCAATCGTCTCAGACTCTCAGACTCGTCACAGAGACACAACGACTCCCAGTCACTGCGCGATAGTAGTTTAAATGCAAGCTATGCACCAGACTCTTCCTGACTGGATTAACATCGCACCTCGTGATCTCCAGTCGTCTCGATCAGTGTCAAACCCTGTAATCTTCAATTGAAAAATTAGCACAAGGCAATGTGAATAGGGCATTGCAATAAGTCTCGCGACTGAATGCCCGTTTCTAGCTGTCGGGTTGATGATCCCCCCTGGTGCCAACGTGGATATCAATGCGTGGCATTGGATACCCTTGCATGCTTTCTTGATGCCCGATTCGAACAGCCTAGATCGTTATCCATCCATCGAAAAGCCCTAGAACTCCGGTCATCCGAATTGACTCGCAACTTTAAACAGCCTTGCGTTGCGCCTTTTCAATTTACGATGAACAAGGTGTAGAGTGCAATCTTGACGAAGTGGTAGGATAAAATGAGAAGGCACTTCACAAGACTGGATATGAAACTGACATTCCTGTGTCACGGAGAGTCCGAGTCCCTGATGTTTTGGAAGAACTGTAAAGGTGATCACCAAAGTCAAGTAGCACGAAGAAGAAAGTAGGCCTGGTATGCTCTCTGCACTCGAATGATGGGAATGAAAAACGACAAGGCCTACCTAGCAATCTCCCTGGAGGGTGAGTGCCCAATAGGGTCAGTATCTACTCTTGGTGACTCGCAACCTCACCTTGTAGATACCTCAGCTCGCTTTAGGTTTCTTGAAAATGGCGTTCACAGTTCGGACCGCTGGTCGATGGTCTCTGCATTGAGGTATCGCACTGGCCAAGGTCCCACCATCCGTCGCTTGAACTCGTCAAAAGCCTGAAGTTCCAATCGAACTAGCCCAGTATGTGCGTTTCACCTTTGTTATCCCATGTCGACGCGATGCCGGGGCATTCACCATTTGTGTTGTAGATCACCTCGCTCGCTATGGAGTGGCCGGGCGAGGTTGAGGCGAAAATCAACACGCTGACTAAGCTGCGGTTGGAGTTGCTTGAGCTAAAGTTTCCAGTAAATAAAACGGACATTCGATCTCCGCTGTCTTCACACATCCTTCGAACTTCGTGCCCCTCTGCTCCAGTGCTCATATCTATTTCCGTTTCTCTGACCCACGTTATCAGGTTTGCCGTAGCCCTTCCGTGACCACAACTAGCTTGAGCATTTTAGTTTGAACCCCAATAATTTTTCAAATACAGGATTCCCGGGCCCGTCGATCTAAATCTTGACGTGTAGTCCGAGCCGTCGTTATCTTGTCAGTTGTGGTATTCCCGAAGTCAGGGAAGCGGCGGGAGCACAGGGGTCTCTAGCTGCATAGCCAAATAGGACGAAAATGATTTTTTTAAACTTCCCGGGCCTCTCCTGGAACGACGCCCCAAGCCAACTCTCGATCGATAGAGATCAACTGTATCCGCCTCGCTTAACAGTGTTCGCAGCAATACTAGATAGACCAGTATCCAAGTTGTCAATGGCGATCAATCTGATCGCTCGTTTGGGTTCGTGACATGTCCACCGTGATGCAGCTATTTTAGAATGCGACATTGCACTTAGGAATGGTACTTTGTATTGCGTCTTAAGTTCGCGGGCGTCAGTGCTTGCATGATGATCTATATTGCGAAGCAGTAAAGCATATCTGGTACAAGCGCATGGCTGATCAGTCTTTCGATAGGACAATACGCCAAGTCTGCATAAACCGTACTCACCAGATCGGAAGAAATACTAGGAGACAGCCCGAATTTCATCGTCGCCCGATGATCTGTACCTTTTTTGTATCCAAACAACGACACCCTAGGCTAGACACTCCTTCATCTTCACCCACACCTCTGCCGCACCTTCCAATGCCACCTTCTCCGCCTCCTCCAATGCCATCGTAGAAAATGCACGTCCGGGACTTGCATGATAGTTGGTCCAGATCATCTTGGAGCGAGGTGTGACATCGTAGGCCGGAGCGTCGGCACCTTCTGCGGACGCGCGGTCAACGCCAAAGAGAAACACAAAGCATCCTGCACTCTCTACGCCGTTTTTCTTGCTTGTCGCACCGTCGCCTTGTGTGACTATCTGCGGTCGACCTCCAGAAGCAGAAGATTGTGCGACGGCGACGGCACAGACGACACCTCGCAATGGGATCGAACCGCCATTGAGCAGTGCGAGACTACATGCGTTAACCTCCGCTGCGAAAAGCATGTCTGCTTCCGTATCTACGCCCGCGCGTGATGACGTCTCCGGTCCAGCCGAGCGGGAGGAAGATGAAGATGACGAAGGTGAGAGCGCCTGCACGACCACCTGTATCAACGACCTCGGATGCTGCACGAGTATGCACGCCCGCTCGATGATTCCCTTGAGTGCGATCGCGGCATGCTTTTCGGCTGTGCCTGGGACGGAGGAGAGAGGGCGGACGTGAACTTCGACGGTCGCGCGGGCGGGGTGTTCGGTGGTGAGTCTAGCAGCGATGGGCCCGCTGACAGAGGCAAGGGCGGTGATTTGACCAAAGGAGAAGCGTGCCGAACCGTCAACGCCGGAGAGGGCGTCGAAGGCGACATGGATGGGCTGCACTAACATGACCGAATTTGTTGCAAGTTCAAGTGATAGTCTGAAAAGGGAAATAAGCGCGTGGGAAAGCTAAACATGGGGTGGGAACTTGCCAGCGGGCCTCAATTTCGACGTATATTCCGAATCTGTAGACTCGGTTCAACACGACCCGACGAGCACGAGGCATTAACATAGCTATCCCTGCAGCTAGATCGATTTCCTATAGAGTGTAGATTCGGATGGCCCTTCAAGTTGTCGCCATCGATACCAGTTAACCATGTCAGAACATCCAACCTGAGCGCACAGCCTATCGAATTGCCTGACGAATATGGATTTTCGACAAGCCCCGGGCCATTGAATATACTGTATTAATAGCAGCAGCTGCGATCTATCTTTCGACCCGTTTGATTTATTGACAATGATATTACCATGGCTACAGTGTCACCGAGATGACGTGGATACATACCTGATGCAGTGGAATCATATTATGATCGATCAAAAGTGAGAAAATCGACTTACATAAAAATAAATAAGCTTACAACCTTCATGGCTTGCCATCAACACATCAGTCATAAGTATTCGCTCTCACATAGTACTAGTAACGTACCGCGACCCAACCCACCGATTCATGCCCAACAGGAGAACAAAGATTCGAGTCTGACATTGTCGCAGTGCATGCTAGCCCACCAGATGCTGATGAACAAAATGGCCCGGTGGCATGGTCGTTCTTCATCCCTGAATCTCCTCCAGGTCTGAGAATGATTCAACATCCACGAGTTATGAAGACGGTTCTAGCCTCATGGAACAGGGTCGAAGTGTCCAACGAAATAGGGGACCACTGGCAGTCACGATGGCACCCCGAGTGCCGTTGTGTCTCTTCTTGGAATCTTAGAATAAACTCATTTCCGATTGAATGCCACAGTAGCATGGCTGATGCACTACCAGTTCACGAAAAATACAGGTTAGTCACGGTGAGGGCAAAACTTTTGGACACGTTCACAGAGTCCTGACCGCAACCCTCAGTCTCATAGAGTCTGCATTGTGTGTGCGAACAAAGGTCTTAAACTTTAATCGCCTTCGCCTTCGTGCGAGGTGATTCAACCTTTCTCCCTCTATCTCAGGCTCGTAGGGACGAACGACTTCCCCAGAGTCCCTGTCAGGCACGAGTCAAACTCGAACATTAATTGGCGTTCCTGACGAATCGATGCTGCGGCCGCCGGTGGCGTTCAAGTTGGCGTTCATTATTCACGCGTCGATTGATTGGCTTCATTAATCTTACTGGTTGTTCACCGCAACGAGGATTCCACGAACATTGATAGGCTTTCTCGACTGACATGTGTTCAGTATACACGTGTACTCACGTTCTGAAGAACCGAAGAAACCGATAAGGATAATTGTGATGGGCTCCTCACGTGTGCGGTAAATGCCAACTCGGGACTCGCTCCAGAGAAGTGTTCCAAAAATAGCAATTTTGCAACATCAACCAAGTACTTTGACAACTGAGCGGTCAAGAATACCAGCCTCCCGGACGGTCTATAATTCAGACGAGGACACAAGCAAATTTTAGTCAGCAACCTTGCCTGTGGCGAGTTGAGGTCACCCGGGCAGTTCTGCAAGGTAACCCATGTGAAGTTCCTGCTAGGCTGCTACTGGTCGGGACATTAATGTTAAGATAGTACGTACTATTACAGACAGGGAGAGGGTCAAAACGAGGGCTATTTACTCATGTTTGATTCTACATAGCGTATCATTAAGTTGAATATTAATCATCGATGGTGATCATGATATGATCAGCGTGCCTCAGGGTCATTTTTATGTAACGATATATTAAGCTCGAGTAGCCTCTTGGACGATTGGGTCCTGCCCTGACTGATAATGTATAAATGCGCCATCAGCATACAAGGGTGGAGACCAAGGGGGAATTGAAGTGGTAGAGCGTCCGACGTCGCCAACGAAACCCAAATGTAAAAACACTGCCTCCGCGACCCAGGACGAAAATACGGGGAATCAACCCTACAACTGGAAAAGTCGTCATTTTCGGATCGCAGCGAAAGGTAAAAACGAGACATAAACAACGGGAAAAAAGGAAAATAAGATTAGAAGAGGGAAGGACACAAAGAAAGGCAATGGTCCACCATGGCAGCATAGCAACGTATTCCTCCCTGTCTGACAGGCTCGCCATAACCATCCATCGCGAGATCAACATGCATGACTCACCCCGTTGAGAAGCTCCTCACCCTGTCTGGAGAAGAAAGGGAGAATAGGGGAGAAGAAAAAGAAAAAGCAACAACAGAAAGATAGGAGAAAGGCCCTATTCTAGAAATCCAGAGCGCTAGTTTGGACCTACGAACAGATCCAGGGCCTTGTTTTCGATCTCGACTCGGTGTCGCTGAATGAGGTAGGCCACAACGATATCGTCTCTGAGCGGTTCACCTGCAGGCTGTAGGATAAACGCGGGCTTATTCGACGGAAGAGATTGATAAAGGTAACACGATGCCACGGGATTATCGAGATCGTATTCTGCGAAGACCTAGAACAGAACAAAATGAATCAAAAAATGAATAGGACGAATGGACGGGTGCACGACAAACACAGAACAGGGATGAGATAGGACGGGAAAAATGCCCGTGAGAAAAAAAGGTGACGCGGGTGGGATCGAGGCTAGACGAAAGAAGGGAGAGCGTACCTTTTGTCGATATCTCGACACGATTCTCCAGAGGTATCGTCCGTACTGAGTATCGATCGTGAATGCGGGTCTAGTCGGGCGATAAGCAATTAGGTACGTCGATGGTCAGCAAATGCTCACGTTCCGTCGGGCATCTTGGAGCGCTTGAGCCATCTGTGGAGACTCATCTGGACACCGGCCGAGGCCGTGCCGTTACTGTCGTTTCGTTGTGGAAAGGAAATCGTGTCAGGGAGGAAGTCGCGGCGATGAAGAACGGCAATGGTGCGGTCAGGCCTGGTGCCATCTAAGATCTTAATGTGTCGAGCGTCGCTGTTAACCCTATAGAGGGGTACTGCGGGTTGTGCGAAGATTACTGCCTCTCTGAGATCCGCCGAGCTCAGAAAGTAGGCGGTAGGTGGGGCGGGGTTTACGAGTGTGAGCTCCGAGTCCATTTCGGAAAGGAGAAAGAGAAGCGTGCGAGAGGTAGGAAGGATGGGAGAAGGGAAAGGGCCAGGGAGTTGTGCACACACACAACGTTAATGGACGACTGGGAAGCCTCAGCAACGCATCAAGCGAGGAGTGGAGATGGGGATCGGAAAGTGGTGAAGTTCGTGGTGGGTCTTATTATACCTTTCATTGTACGTACCAAACCAATGTTGAATAACGGAAGCAACTGAACCCGACCCTTCAGCCGTGTTAGGATTGTTGTCCGCGGCGACTCCGTTAAGGAACGGGTGAGAAAGCAACGACCAGTTTTGTCAAGTTGATAAAAATAAAAAGATCTGGGCGATTGGGGTGACCAAGCGAGTCGACCCAGGTCCTCCATTGAAAGATATGGTGCACGAAGCGATTGAGCTGGAGCGCAGGGTCACTCACTGCTTTGAAACCAAGTGGTCCGGGGCAGGAAGTGTTCGCTACTATACACAGCCACTTGTCAGTTGAGTTTCACAGCAGTGCCTGCAATGTGATCTGCCAATGGAACCGAGATCAGACCGCGCGACTATAATTGTGATAAGTTATGCCCCCTTGTCTTTCTGAAAATCTTCTCCATTTCTCGGATTTTTTCCTCGAAGCAGCAGGATCATCGATCCGGAAACTTGGTCGAACGAAACTGTCGAGTTGGAGTAATATGATCCAATTATTGAATGGGATATCGTATCATGCGGCCTGTCCGGCGAATGATAAATACGTGTGTGATGATTTTAGGATCAGATATATCGCCGTATTTACCCGTCCGCAACTGTAAGTACGAAGTACGGGTGTGGTCGAGATGAGAACGTCGTGGCGTCACTTGTGTCGCGTCTGGAGCGTTGCGCTTTGGCTGCATCCGGCCCGGTGTCTTTCTTAACATTCTCAGTTCGGGATGACATGCTGCCGACGCAATCCGTATCGGAACGAGCTTGACCGAACCTTGGCATATGATCTAACGCGTGAAGCAGACCATGGTGAGACGATAAAAATTTGGTACCGTTTCAAGTCGTGTGTGCCAAACGCATGCGAGTTTCAAGATATTCAATATCAAGCACTGGTCCGGTAGGATGGTCATGATCATGATAGTCCGAGTCGACCGGACCCGCTGAACTGATGGAGGCTGTGCCGAATCATTATTACCTTTAATGGTAGTAGTAGTAGTGGAAACCACTTGCCTCCTTCAGTTTCCACGACCAACATCATGTTGACTATTCGATCATTGACGAGGCTCTCTGCACCTCCTCTTCATGCACTGAATTGTCTTAAAATCCAGTCTTTAACAAGGGGTGTGGCAACATCTAGCGAAACTGCAAGTCTCTCACTTCAGTCCTTTTCACCTCATTTTTTTCTCAACGCTAACCCGGATCACATAGCTTCAAAAGACAGGCCTCTACGACTTTCACCTCGAACATGGTGCTAAAATGGTCCCGTTTGCGGGGTACTCAATGCCACTCTCATACGGATCTGTCGGTCAAGGTGAGCCGTGAGAGATCTCGTTTCACAAGTTTCGTGTCCTTGACCACCGACCGACGTTTCCGAACACGACGCAAACGCCCGCAGTCGCCAGTCACACACACGTGCGCAATAACGTAGGATTGTTTGATGTCGGGCACATGGTTCAATCCAAGTACGCCCCCATCTCCCTATTGTGTCACCTCCCGGGTTTTCCGCGGACACTGAATTGCATTGTCGTGATTGACGGGATCAAAATTCGAATCTAGCTTTCGTGGTCCAACTGTGACCGCATTTCTGGAATGGCTCACTCCATCGTCACTCGCGACACTCAAGCCATACTCCTCGACGCTCTCCGTACTCCTCAACGAGCAAGGTGGAATCATAGATGACACCATGATTACCAAACATTCGGACGCGGCATTCTATGTCGTGACAAACGCAGGGACGCGGGAAAAAGACCTCGCCTGGTTCCGTAACAAATTGGTCGAGTGGAACGCAAGCGAGCAGGCAAGGGAGGGACCCGTGGAGCACGAGGTGCTGGAGAACTGGGGACTAGTTGCGTTGCAAGGTGCGTCGTTGCGCCTTTCTTCCCTTGCCCCTGTATCCCCTTACGTCCGCCCGTGGCGCTGCCATCAGGTCCACAAGCTGCACAATACCTACAGGAACTCACAACCTTTGATCTCAAAGGCTTGACATTTGGAAGGTCGGCCTATGTGCCCATTGAAGGGTTCGGTCTTCACGTCGCACGCGGTGGTTACACTGGTGAAGACGGTTTCGAGGCGAGCAATGGATCCATGTTCGCTCGAATCAGCATTGTCACTCAAACCTCCGCTAGATATCCATTCCACCCTCACAGACGGTCGAGGTGACGCGTCTCCTCGCTCAGTCACCCGTCCAACTCGCCGGTCTAGGTGCTCGGGATAGTCTGCGCCTGGAAGCCGGCTTGTGCTTGTATGGGAACGATATCGACGAGACCACATCACCAGTCGAAGCAGGTCTCACGTGGCTGATCGGTGTGTCGCGCGTGTCTGAGGTGCTTTCCACATGTTGAGCATGTCACTCATATATTTTCCTGTCCCGCGTTCCGCAGGTAAAGAACGACGAGAAGCGGGTGATTTCATTGGAGCGGCACACGTATTAAAGCATCTGAAAGAGGGACCTCCGAGACGACGAGTAGGGTTGACCATCGAAGGTGCCCCTGCCAGACGTAAGTATTCCTCTTGGTTTGACGGCAGGTGCACTGACATCCTTTTCGCGTGTAGAGGGTGCAAAGGTGTTTGCGCCATCCCAAACTGAAAGTATCGGTCCGTACATCACTTGTACAAATTTTTTTATTTATTTACCTCATCTCGTGTGTCGTTTCTCCCCTCTTCAGGAACGGTGACATCGGGTATCCCATCACCTACGGTGGGAAAGAACATCGCAATGGCGTATGTGACATCGGGCTGGCACAAAAAAGGCACGGAGGTCGAGGTCGAGGTTCGAAACAAGTTACGCAAGGCGGTGGTGACCCCGATGCCGTTCATAAAGCCAAATTACTGGAGAGGTTAAGCTTCGAGGTGCACTCTCCAGGATGTCATCGCTTGACACACATACCGTGACGGTAGGCAGGGTTTCGTGTGGTGCGGGCACTTCTTTTGGTCACTTCAACGTGATAATACCCTTTACCTCGAGTCCTCCAGGTCTTGAAAGATTATACGCGAGTTGTTTAAGCTTGGAAACTGTTTATTGAATTGCGAGACGTTTTCACCATCATCACCATTGTTGATCCGATCATAAGCACAGCATAATTACTCTGAACGACAACCACCCGCTCATGCCCACGGACTGATCAAGTATGCACGTAGCGCCCCCACACTGTCTTGTTTTGCTCGAACTTACCGCCTCCCACGTTTATGTTTGTATCCGTTACGCGCAGACGTTGTTCGAGGATGAGACAGGCGACAAAGATCTCGTCTCGAAAGGGCTCGGCGATGGAGTCGAGGAAGAGCGTCAGCGGATGCATGACAGAGGCGGGCTGGAGGTATGCAACGCACTGCTGGTTCTGGGCCTGGGTATCGGTGTGGGCGTGATCGCCGCATTTTCGGTACAGCTAATGTACCGACGGGGCGCGTGTCCATCCATCGTCAACCAAGCAGGATGTGATTACAGCAAGACGACATTTGCTCACGGGTGCACTCACCCCTAACCGATGCGTAGCGTCTGACTTCCACACCCATGTTCCGATGTTTGTGTGCATTTCATGTGCTGGGCTAAGGCAAGGAACGAATCAGATCCACATTTCAGCCTCTTCGTCCCTCTTAAGCGACTCACTACCCGTCGGGAAGCTTGCACTTTCGTAACCACTTTTGGACGCTGATTGGCTTTCCAGAGTCCTGACTGTGATGTTGATCGACAAAAGTAATTGTGTCGGGAAAGAGGAGGCGCCGCGCAATGGTCGCTATCCGGCGCCCTGTTCGGGCGTCATGGATGTGCGTCGCGGGGTAGCTGGCGCCCGACGCGAGGTCAGTCGTGGCATTGTAGAGCGGATCTAGGGTCCCGCCAGTGGAGGTGGTGAAGAGGGTGGTGTTGTGCATGTTGTTGGGTTGAAAGATGTAGGGCTTGGGTGGGGTGGTAGTGGGATGGACGAGCGTGAGCGTGGAGGAGGGAGCAAGGCCGGGTGCGGAATCGCCGAGCATGCTGCAGACAGTATGGGCGCCTTTCATACCTGACTGCCCCCTCCCGTCTGAGTTTTATAGACCGACCACGCGGGCCCGGGCTCGTGATATCGTCCGCCTGCCAATATAGGTAAAGGAGGCTGTACGAGCTAACAGCAGAAGGAGTCTTCACAGCTCTAAACTTGGAGCATTCAATGGAACAGAACCTTAGCGAACAATGCTTTTTATGTCCCTGTCCCTGTTCCTTTCTCCGCCGATCAGAATGAAAAGGGTCATCGAAAGAGAAGACGATTCGGCGGGGTCCGATTCTATGCCAGTGAGCACATGCTACATGCACCGTGACATACCCGGATCGTGGGACCATGCAGGGGCAACTGAATTTGATCGCCATGGAATTCCACAGGAAAGGGTTCCGCACCAAATGGTCCTACCGTGCAATTTCGCATCTAGCCCTGTTTCGACGACCTTCCCGCTCTGGCAGATCTGGGATTGGTTAGTACATCCTGCTTGTGACTCGGAGGGTCGCTGATAATCGCTTGTTGATGGCACTAGTTCGTAGAGGTCTCTTGCAAAGGTGTGTCTTGTGTTATGCTAAGTTCCTGGACTTAGCCCTTTGAATTACTAGTAGGTTTCCGGTGGACTCCGAGTCGACGCCAGGGTAACAAAAGACCGGTAAACGAGATGGCTGGGACTCGGAGGAAATGCTATTTCTGGGACCACAAGGCTTGCGTATGACAGCATTACGTAATCATACTTGCGATCTGCGTGGCCGCACAGTACTTGTCAACAACTCTTCCCCGATTACAACCTATCGAATATCGAAACAGGGAGTTGTTACGAGAGTCCTTCCAAACAGGCGAGCCCATCCTTTCAAGATCGATACGGCATTTGTCAGTTGGTAGGAAAACCGCCGGCATCTGACAACCAGCCGCAAAAAAGCACTGCCCGTAACGCTGGCCCAGGTTGGAGTCATTTTTCATTCGTGATCACGACAAGACATCGAACCTTAAGGTTCGTAGGCGATTACTACGGGTGCTCGGTTAGTGCTCGCCGCATCTACTTACCATTTTGTAATTTTAGTCCGCTTCTTTTTCGATATCGCATGCGAGCGAAGAGGTGACATCTCAATCCCCCGGTGTCCTTGCTATTTTCAGGGGAGAAGCACCATCCAATTAGGCATACATCTTCGCAGGGTCGGAATTTGCCCCGTATCTTGTTCTACATGGGGTTTCGTAGTTGGCCGGCCGTCCGAGGTCCTAGGGCTTCCCCGGGCTCCTCCGCACCGAGTGCCGATAGCCTGTTAGCATCACCAACTGTCGATGTGGCTACTGAACCAACAAGGCGGTATCCTGGGCCAGGGACAGAAGCTATCAGACTCCGGCCTTCTCATTTCCGACGAGCTCGCCGGAAAAAAATCGTCGGAGGACGCTCAAGAATTCGACTGTTCCGCCGCCTTACAGCCCTACTTCGTATGGTGACTACGGGGCTGTGATAGGCATTCAGCCCGGCCCGTTTTCTAACCGCTGATCATCAACAGTTGAGTCTTACTCGAGGCGGAACGAATGCAAGGGAAGACAATCATTGCCATGTGGTCGCCAGCATAGGTGACTGGACCAGTGTCGATTTATTTGATTTGGTACGTAGATTACCTACGTTAGTGCATAACAGCCATGCTTTACGTGAGATCCGGCTGCCTCCGAATCGACTGCGGGGCTCACATAGATGCATCTGCGAATCCAGCAGCCGAATCGACTGCCGACACGACTTTTAAGTTCCAGCACAACACACAGAGTTCCTCGCTTGGCAAGCAATTTGCTGGCTGGCCACCGGGCCCTTCCGAAACTATTGTGGCATGTAACTTTTATTATTCTTTTTTTTAACGGTCGACCCTCGAATTTGTCGGGTGGGCGTCCTGTGGAGCCATATGCCACGTTTTCGAGCTTGTCGCTGTCACAGCACCTTTCCATGTTGGGAATTTGTTAACGTTGGCTTCTTGAATCCGTGTCGTCCTGGTGCTATAGCATTTAAACTCATCCCTTCCGCGCAAGAGAGAAGGTAAGAGTACATCTGTGCTACCTCACATCCCCCAAAAATGTGGAACCTGCAGCAATATGCATCCTACCCGTACGTACTCTCCTCCGGGTCATCAACCGGAGCGTTGACCCGTCCTCAGCGTCGAGTGGCAGCTCCACTTTATGCAGTTTCTGCCCGCACCTCCCCCAACTGCCCCAACTGCCGAGCATCCGCAAGCCACCTGTCGATGGGTGGCCGCAGATGGCCACGAGTGCAATGTCATCCTTCCCGCAGACCGGGATCTCGTAGCCATGCACCTCCGGAGCGCACATGACACCGGGGGGGAGAGCAAAGAGCTCATGACATGCATGTGGCGGGGTTGCCATTCCCGTCCCATTCAACGCCGTGCGATGATCCGGCATGTCTTGTCCATCCACCTCGGGTTATTGAGGTGGACATGCCCCCTCTGCTTCCGGACATTCGCGCGGAAGTGGACGAAACATAGCTGTCAGACTGGTGACCATGCAGCACCATCTGCGTGAAGAAACCCTCCGGAAGAGGATCCGATCGTTCTGTTCCCCGTAGCGTATGTTTTCCTTTACCTTCATTTCTCGGTATGGTAAGCAGTAGCGACTGTAGAGTGTGAGCATACTATTGCACGCGGTCCCATTTTGCATACTTTTTTTAATGACATCGATTTATTAGACTGAACGTAGGGAGCGTGTGTCACAAATAACTTAATGCAATGATATTGATCATCGGCTCTGATCACGACCGAGATCTTGGGTGGGGTTGATCCGCGGTTCACGTTAAAATTCCCTTAGGAGGCGGACTCAACGGGGTGATGGGGTACGCCCCGGACCCTGAAGACGCCGGGGGGTCAAGTTCTTTGTCTTCCGATATTAGAGGGCAGGGCACCCCAATTTGTCGTGTTCCGCTCGACTGGTCTAACCGAAAACCTTTGGTAGTCCATCCGATCGAACAACATGGTAGGGTCTTTGAGTTAGCCAATTCTTGGCTGCTTTAGATGACATCGACCAAGTCTCCATCACCCACCTAGCGCTCTCAGACTGTGTGATCGCATCACCCGCAGTGATGGCTGCGAACTGCGCGCTACAGGTTCGATGTGGGCTCGTACATATGTCCTCGGAATGCTTACCAGCCATTTCGATCGCGCTTGAATTCACATCCGTTGGTCCCCAGCTCGGATGCACGCATGCATTGTCATAAACGTGGAAGAGTCATACGGATCAGGTCGGACGATGAAACACATGGTGAGATGAAACACCTTGACGGAGAGCTCGCGCTGTGCTTTCACACATGTCACATTCATGTGCTGATCGGTTAGATGCAATTCATCGTCCAGACGAGAATTCGAAACCTAAATTAATCCCCGTCGAAACAATGACCAGTAGTTCCGCAGGATAAACGAAGGCAGCGGTTTTGTGGCTGGCACGAGCTGTACAACCGGAAGTCGAACTTGCAATGGAAATGTCTGTGATACATAATTGGAAACCATTGCCTGGTACAGCCGTAACGCTGAAACAAGTGCTGTGGGCGAGTGTTTAATATGAATCGCAATCAAGACAGCATGTCATGCCTTTAAGTTTGAAATGGCACACTTTGATGTTTGAAGAGTTCATCAATATTTGATTGACACATGTAGAAGAGCGGTGCGGCCCGAAGGGCCGAGCCAAGACTACGTAGCGAACTTGTCCAGCAAATTCGTCCTTTTCCTCGGCGGAGCGTAGAAGAGCCGATTCTCCGTGTTCCGCCCTGCCCAGTCCATCCATTGGTCGATCGGAAGACTTTTTTTGCGCCGCCATGCTCACAGCTCAAAGATCAGTGCAAACCTCTGGCCGTCCGCACATGAATGATGGTATTCAGGCCGTGTTTTGAGATCATATCTGTCAATATACATTAGGAGTAGGCCACCGCGCCGTGGTGACCCTGCGAATGCTTCCCGTGGAGGTCGATATGTCCTCGGGTCGTTGAAATTCACGTACGTTGCTTGCGTGAGGCGTCACTGCGGTCAGACCATCTGTACATCCAAATGGGGATCGATACACATTGTGGTGGAGCCAGACGGTGAAATTTCAAGGCGTTGGTTTTATGAAACCAATACGGCGAGCTCGTGTTGAGGAGAGACCCGAAATGAAATAAGAATTAGGACAAGCCGTTGCCAACGATGAGCAGAACTTCGGACTGCGCCACGCCAACATGAGCTCCAGGGGCAGTAGACCTAAAATAGCGCAGAGAATTAGCCCTTCCCATCACCTTGGCAAAGAAGGCGAAAACAGGAATACCAGCGGGAAGAAAATATAGTCGTTCGATACATCATCTCAATATAGTGCTAGTGGTGGGGTGAGGAAAGCAAGAAGAGGTGAAACATTCGTGTGGTCAACAAGAAGGAGTCGCGGGGTTTGTTTCTGTACACGTGGTCGGGGGGGTTATTCGAGAATCCAGAAAATGCGACCCCCTGTATGATGGACGTAACTTGAAGAACTCATCTTAGAGCAAATACATTCACTGGCAGGATGTCCAACGATGAGGCTGATGCGCTCGTGATCTCAACTGATCCTCTCCATGTATGTCTACCACAGACGATAAAATGATGTTGCTGACCCAGTACTGATGATATAGCCTGCGAATCTCATCCCAGAGTTGTGTGCCGGGTTCTACAAGCTGGGATGGGTCACTGGAACAGGAGGTGGCATCTGTATCCGCGTCGGGTCAGTCTCATGTTTTTTCTGTACGCAGTCCTCGTTTCTGACGTCTATCCTGGCACGGGGTTGATTTACTAGCGATAAGGTCTACATCGCCCCGTCTGGGGTTCAAAAGGAGCGCATCAAACCTTCACACATGTTCGTCCTGCCCTTCCCGCAACCACCCTCGTCTCCCCACACGGATCGCATCTTCCTGCGTCGTCCGAAGCAGAACCTCAAGGAATCTGCATGCACGCCCCTGTTTTGGAATGCCTTCGATAAGAGGAATGCGGGAAGCTGCATCCATACACATTCGCAGAACGCGGTAATGGCCACGCTGTTGTGGGAAGGTGACTTTTTCGAGATTTCCCATCAGGTACGTCGAATTAGTTCTCGTTTCCGCATAAGATCCTCGTTCCAGTTCTCGATCGCTGATTGCCGGCCCGATAACGCTCCGCGCGTTGATATGTACACAGGAGGTGAGTGGAACTGCTCTGTTAGGAAAAATTGTCGTGTCTGAAAGCGCCTCCAATGGGTAGATGATCAAGGGCGTTCGGATGGGCGGAAATGGCAAGGCCATGTCTTACTTGGATACCCTTCGCGTTCCAATCATTCCCAATACCCCGTTCGAGGAAGATTTGACGGACAGCATGGCTGTGGCGATGGAGAAGTACCCGGATGCTGCGGCCATTCTCGTAAGGAGGCATGGGATCTACGTGTGGGGTACGTCGCGCCCACGATTTTTTGTGCACTTATGACCTCTCCCACGCCTCTTTCGACAGGTGACGACTGGCAGAAGGCCAAGACCCAGACAGAAGTAAGTAGTGTATAGATAACGTTGTAGTGTTCCTGAAATGTGTTTTTTTCCCAGTGCCTGGATTATCTGTTCGAAATTGGCGTCAAGATGAAACTTGCCGGTCTTCCAACGGTTCTCAATAGTTAATGGGGGGAAATGAGAGGCATGGTTGCTTCCGGATCTGAATTGAATGTAAACAGAGGCTTGTGTGCAATGCAAAGGCCTCACGGCCTGTAGTTTATAGTAATGGCGTGGCAGGGCGTTGTACCGAGCACTGCATAAGCCTACAAGCTAATTAAGGCATGTTACAGATGGTACGATTCTACGTCCCGTTCCTTTTCATTTATTCTTCCGCTGGCGGTTTTCCTTCTTTTCTTCCTTCACTACCACCACCAACACGTCGACGGTGACTTGGTCATAATGCCCCAGGTCCCACAGACGTGCCCGGCGTCCGGCCAGCCCACATCAAAACACTTCCTGCACACCTCTGACGGCCATTTCGTCGACACCAGCGGCCGCACCGTGTTGCTTCGCGGTGTGAACCTCTCTGGGTCCTCCAAAGCACCGGTCGACCAGCCCTCGTATGTTCTTGACGGCTTTTGGGAGTCTGCTCAGGCAGGCGGCGGGAGCTTCGTGGGCCGCCCTCTCAATCTCGACGATGGCTCCGCGGACGTGCATTTGAGTCGTCTCAGAGGATGGGGGTTCAATGTGCTTCGGTATCCCATCGCTTGGGAATCGCTCGAGCACGAGGGACCGTAAGTGATTCATGAGGTTCCTCCCCCACCAGTAACGTGCCTTCTTATGCGTGTACAGCGGACTCTACGACTACGAATTCATGGACTATACTATCCGCGTGCTCCACAAGTGTAAAGAATACGGCTTCAAAGTATATCTGGACCCACACCAAGACAGCGTACGCGCGTTCTCTTCCTCTTCTCCTTATCATGCCCGCGGTCTCTGTCTGACATCTGGACATCTTATTTTTGCTAGTGGTCACGCTTCTCGGGCGGATCCGGCGCACCTTACTGGACTCTCCCAGCATGCGGTATCGACCCCCAAGCTTTCACCGCAACACAGGCGGCAATCATCCACTGCGAGTACCCCGGCCCGTCCGGCACTCCCGACCCGGCCACCCTCCCGTCCATGATCTGGTCGACCAACTACAGCCGTCTGGCCTCCCAGACGCTCTTTGCCCTCTTCTTTGGCGGCAGAACTTTTGCTCCCAAATGTGTCATCGATGGCGTACACATCCAAGACTACCTCCAGTCCCACTTTATAGAGGCTTTCGGGACGCTTGCCGATCGGATTCGCGACGCGGGTGGACTGCTAGACGACGTGGTCATTGGATGGGACAGCATGAACGAGCCCGCAGAGGGGTTCATTGGGTACGAAGACCTGAATATGTATCCGACCCAGCAAGGATCGGCGCTGAAGAAAGGGACCATGCCGACTCCGTTACAATCGCTTAAACTCGGGATGGGCACTGCGCAGACGCTGGACAATTACACATTTGGTATGTTTGGGTCGAGCCGCGCTGGGAGTGTAACCGTCGACCCCAAGGGTGTCCGCATATGGGCGGATCCAAGCACCGAACCAGACGGCGTGCATCCCAAGTGGGGATGGAAACGGTCAAGCGAGTGGACGCTTGGCAAGTGTGTATGGGCACTGCATGGCGTCTGGGATCCCGACACCGGCACCCTGCTGAAACCCAAGTACTTTAATAGTTACCCTGGGTCCAGCTTCAAGCCAGTGCCGATCAACTATCTCCAAGATTTCTTATTGCCACATCTGACCGACTATGTCACGCGCATACGCGCCGCACACCCGAGCGCCATCGCATTCATTCAAGCACCTGTCTTTTCTCTTCCCCCCGAGACTCCCGAGACACTACTCAAAAGCCGGGCGTGCCACTCGACACACTTCTACGACGGCTTGACGCTCGTTACGTGTCAATGGCACTCAATCAACGCGGACGCGGTGGGTCTGATCCGGGGCAAGTACAGCAGTCCGATCTTTGCGGCGCGTTTCGGGGAATGGGCTATCCGGTCATGCATTCAAAGCCAGCTGGGGATGCTCAAGGCGGACGGGGCGTTGCTAGGCGCTGACATTGGGGGGCTTCGACGATACCCGACGATCATTGGCGAAATCGGGGTCCCAATGGACCTGGACGACAAGAAGGCATACGATCCGAAGCAGAAGGGTTACGGGGACTATTCGACGCAGGAGCGGGCGCTGGACGCAAGTCTGAACGGGGCAGACGGGGGTAACGTGTTGAACTATACGGTGTGGACATATTGTCCGGACAACAGCCATATGTGGGGGGACAAGTGGTGCAATGAGGATCTGAGTCTGTGGAGCGAGGACGACGTACAAGGGCGAGGTGAGCTCGGGAGAGTGGGCGCGGGAGGAGGTAAGAGAGATCGGGAGATGGCGTCGGCGGCTACGTCGAGCACGTCGCTGGCGACGCTGCCCGTTATGTCGACGTCCTCGCCGTATGCGAAGCCGGCTTCATCGTCAAGGTCGTCTCACGAGCTACTGTGGTTCTTGCGCAACGGCGCACGGGCTGTACGGGCGTTTTGTCGGCCGTACCCAGTGAGTGTCGTCGGTGCGCCCGTGGAGGTGCAGTTCGAAATTAGCAAGGCGCGGTTGAGGGTCAAGATACGGGTCTCGCCTGCGGATGCGCCGCCGTCGGAGGCAGTTGTGGATGGGGAGGGGGATAGGGAGGTACGCGGAGAGGCAAGTGGAGAGGTAGTGGAAGAGGGAGTGAGTTCGAGTTCGGAAAAGGACAAGCGAGTGTTACCAACGGAAATATTCGTTCCGCTGGTGCATTTCGCGTCGGATGAGTGTGCGGAGCGGTCGGTGGTCGATAGGGAGCAGCGGAACGACGACGCGGAGGATGCAGAAGACGTCGGTAATGCAGAGGACCTGCGAGGCGGAGCACACGGGACCCGGAGTCGGACCGGGTCGTCATTGACGTTGGCGAGTGCGATGGCGTCTGGTAAGGGCGAGGTAATCCGGACGGATGCGTATGCGGTGCAGGTGACCGTGTCGGAGGGAGAGGTGGAGATGGACGAGGGCGAGCAGATGCTGAGGTGGTACTATGCCGTACCTGCAAGCGGGGAGACAGAGAAGGAGGTGACGATCGAGGTGGTGAGGGTGGGCGGGGCGATCAACTGGTCCAAGGTCGGTGCTAGTCAGGGGCGGGGTGTGGCGGCCCTAGCGAAGCGGGTGGAGAGGCTGTGTGGGGGGAAGTGTCCAGAGGGATGCACGATAATGTGAACGATCTTATCTATAGCTTCTTATTTCTAGAACAACGTTACACTGCCCGTCGATGCCCTTACATATGTAATAAAAATGTGTACCACATGGTACCACAGTGACAAATTGGTTGATCGTGACGAGCGAGGGGCTCAGATCAGCAATGCGAGGTTCCACGCTCCTCGTCGACTCGGTGCCTTAATGGCCTTTCGTCCCTGTGATGCGGGCGCGTCACTGCCCTGAACTTCCTCCACAGTTGTCGGTACCAGAGTGGGAGTGGAGATGCCGCGGCAGTGGGTGGAGGAAAAGAGGGAAAAGGAGAATGGAAATGTGACGAGAAAGTAAAGAGGACCGAAAAGTAAGGATGAAGAAATGGGGGGGGGGGGGGAATGGTAAGGGTCAGAAGGCTCATGCAAGCGGGGAGCGAGGGGATATGAAGTCCCATCGGTCAGTACATTTCACGTTGGAAAGGACGAGTGGGGCGGTAGGGGCAGTTGATTGGCGACGACGGGGACGCGTGCAGCTAGTACGTGCGAGGAGGTGGGGAGCTAGATGGTCACCGGTGACTCTCACGGTGGACTGACCCATCTGGAAACAACTTGCTGAGGGGTTACAGGGTGTCCCTATCAATCTACTCACCGCCTCATGGCTGCCGTGTGCTCTATGCACATCTTAGTCTGCTCGCACGGTCCGAAGCAGCGCGTCACAACAACTTCGGCAGTCATCGTTTCGGTATTTGCGTAGAATATCATTTTCATTGTCCAAGCAGATACATTACATCTAACACACATCCGAAAGGCTTGAGAATTTGATTCAATCGCAGGAGAATGAGCAAGAAAATTTATGTAACGTCTCAGTGTTGTACTAGCTGAGTCTGAAGTTATCTCCTTATGGAAGGTGCACCTGAGCGATGGACGTCACTGGCAAGTTAAGCCACTGACAGATATCTCTGCGGAACTTTCTGTGGCTCGGGCTCGTGGCACCGATGTAATTCTGATTCTGATTTGGCATTCAGACGTTCATAAGAGCGCAAGTACGGCGGAATGCTTCTGTTGTGTGGGTGAATTGGTTGGGCTGGTTGCTCTAGGTTTAAATTGTTGCTTCTGCACAAGCGGAATCATAACCACCTTTTCTCCCAAAGATGTCGAACGTACAGCAAAACGAAGATCAGCTGTATGTACTGTTCCTCCAGGATTCCGTCACACCGCTTATCTAGTGTCTTCAGTGTCGGCTTGCAACTCATCATGCAGTTGCTGGCGAGCCTCCCCGCAGCAGTCGGACACCCGCTTGTCTGTCAATTGGCAACTGAACAAGGCTACCAATGTGGTGTAGCCCTCCCCGCCGGGGACCACGCTTTCGTTGCCATACACCTCCGTAGTGAGCACAACCTCGGGGGAGAGAGCATAGAGTTGATAGCGTGCGGTTGGCCGAGCTGTCGCTCGCGGCCTATTCAACGGCGGGCGATGGTACGCCATATTTTAGCCGTCCACCTCGGGTTGACAAGGTGGACATGCCCCCTGTGCGGCCGCACATTTTCGAGGAAAGGCAGACACCCAGCGTGTCAGCCTAATGGGGGTATATGAATATGGAGACGATCTCCAAAGGAGGGTAGGCAAAGTGACATGCAACGCAGTGTGGCTTCAACTCGTCCGTGACGCTGGTGCAGACCGGACATATTGTGTTTTCCCAACTAGACACAGAGCCGTGAAATGTTCCGTAGAATAGTCAACACATTTCCTTTCCAAGCCGATCACAAACTGGATTACATAATATTAATATTAAAGTATTGATCCCTGATCAAGTCAAGTATCTCTCCAAGTCCTCAGATGGTGTGGTATTTGAACGCCGCAGGGTGGAACATCCAGCCATCCGGTTCATTACCAACCGGATCCAACACGCTGGACACACCCGCCAGGGTGCCAGTTTATCCCTGCTCTGCCAGTGCTGATCGACCGGGCTGACATCTAACTCGTTTATGCCATGGTTACGCAACAGCACTCAGAGTGATCTAGCTGTTGTCCTGCGCAAGGATGTCTTCAAGTTCGACGAGCGCATGGTTCTTGTTTCTTGGGCATATTTCTCATACAGATAGATGACACTCTGAACACCTTTCATGCTGTGTTCTCGATTCATCGAAACGACATGGTTGCAGCCTGCCAGTGAGCACCTTGACATCTGAAGAATTCAACAATGTTGGCCGCTTGTCCAAGGTTGTTGGGCTGCTTAAGCTTTATGTGAAAAGCTGTTCATAATAATACAACACAACGTATGTTAAGCTTTGAAGCAGGGCGTTCAATGTTCAACGTTCAACTACTACAAGGGATAATCTCCATGTAAGCCTTCAGGCTCTATTGACAATGTGTAATCGCTTACCCGAACACGCTCGTCAGACGTCCAGAAAGAGTTCACTAAACCTTCGCATACAGAGCGCGTCACGATCTTTCTTCGTCGCCTACAACCTCGTGTAGTAGGTGTGTACACTGAATGGTCCATACACATTCAGTGATACGGATATGGGAGGTGACCTCGTTTTGGGATCTCCCCACATTTGATAGATGGATTCAATTACTAAGTATATCGGCTCTCGTGCGATCGTGATCGCTGTCCACCAACTCCGGGAAAAATATAGGCCACGTGTTGCCCAGATATCCATACCCTCCACGTTCCAATCATTCCCAAATACTGGTGAAGGAAGATTCGTCGACCGCCTACCTCAGTCTCGACAATGGCTCTGCAGATGTGCAGCCTGCATGCATTCCCCCTCATGCTCTTCCTCTTCTTGTTCTTTTTTCATGGTCTTGACTCCCGTGCATTATGGTTTTCCGGTGGATTCGGCGCCTCTTACGCTTCGCGGCACTTGCGTCATGCCTTCTGTGAGACCCGGACTGCCATCATCCACCGAGGGTACTCCAACACTGTTGCGTTCCTCTTTCGCAACCAAACATTTACCTTAAAGTGCGTCCTCGATGACATGGAAATCCAAGACTACCTCCAATCCCACTCCACACAGGTTTTGAGCGCTCGCGGATCGAGTTCGCGAAGCAGGCGGACTACGGGACGATGTCGTCATCGATTGCGACAACAGGAACGACCTCCATCGGGTGTGGAAACCTGAACGTGTACCCAGATAAGCCCTAGAGAAGAGGTACGTCCAAACGCCGCTGCAGTTAACTTGTTTAGGATCGAGATGGGCGCTGCGCAAAGAATCTCCTGTGATAAGCTGTGCACGCCAGTTCACACGGCGTGTAGTACGTGTCTAGACCCAGGCGGACCCTTTTCACATCGATCATACGCCACACTTTTCTGCTCGGTGAAATACGCACCTCTGCATCTGGAGAATTAAATCCTGTTAGTTAGTACTCTAGTTTCAGAAACTCGACTCGCTTCCTTAAAAATGTATCGGTAAGTGAAGCCTCGGGGTGTTCAATATCAATGACGAGGTCGATGTGCGTGATCTCCATTAACCTCCTCGCACATATGTAGCCCGCGAATCTCAAATATCATTCCTACAGGATCGGAAAGTCACCAAAACAAAGGCAGTGGCCATTATGTCCTGGCTGGTCAAATGATCGCTCTGCTAATACGTTCGACGACTCGGGGGAACACGGGTAGCTGCATCCATATTCATTAGCAGAACATCATGTCTGTTAGTTTTTGATGGGAATGGGACTTCTCTGAGATCTCGCCATCAGGTTAGTCGGGGCCGAGCGGTCCGGTCCTTTCCTACTCAGTCAACGACTTCGTCCTCGCCGTTGCTGATGGCGAACCCGATAACATTTGACACGTCATCTGGCACGGCACAGGAGGTGACGCAATAGAAAAGATTTATAGCCGCATTCGGGTAGAGCGTTCCGACCAATGGAAGCACATGCATGTGTTGCCTAGATACCATCCCCGTTCTGATCGTTCCCAGAACTGCTGGGCGGCCTGTTCAAGTGCCGCTCACGTGTACCTCTTCCTGCGCAGTTTCGATCACACGTTGAGCGTCCGCGACGCGTTCTTGCCAACGCTCCACGACCACGAGGAGGTTCTCGAATTTTTTTATCAACGTCGTCGCGGCGCTTGGATTGTTTCAAGGACGACCGGTAGTTTTCACTGAGGATGAGAATGGCAGCGATTTGGCGAGGGTGGTGGCACCATTTTTGATGGCTCTAGGTGGGCGTGTGTGTCGTTATAGAAGGTTAGACGGAGAGGTAGGTTGAATTAACGGACGCGAGAAGACAAAGACGAAATCAAATCGAAAACAGGGAAGAGCAAGGAAAGAAAGAAAGGAGAAACTCGTAAGGTTTGCCGAGGATGTTGGGCCTGAGGGAGATGCAGATGTTGCGAAGTAGGGTCGTGAGGTTTGGATGGGTGGTGGGCGAGGAGGGGCGAGCGAGATGGGCTGGAAGCGGCGCTCCTGGGCGCAGACTTTGGGAGGGTTCGATTGTACCTGACAATTATCGGCGAAATCAGGGTCCTGACGGACCTGCACAAAAAGGCGTACGATCTAAACCGGAAGGTTTACGTACGGCAAGTATTCGACGCGAGGGCGGGGTGTTGAGCTTATGGTGTGGATGTAATATCTGGACAATAGCCAAATGTGAGGTAGAACAACAAGGATCTGGCTCTGTGGAGCGATGGCGACTTGTGGGGGCGAGGTGGGCGGGGGGGGGAGATCGGGAGAGAGCAGGGACCAAGTACACTGCAGCAGGATCGTTGGTGTCGGCGGCTACGTTGGGCACGTCGCTGGCGATGCTGCCCGTCATGTCGACGCCTTCGCCGTATGCGAAGTCGACTTTGTCGTCAAGGTCGCCTCACGAACTGCTGTGGTTCTTGCGCAACGGCGCGCGGCTGTACCTGGTAAGCGTCGTCGGTGTGCCTGTAAACGTGCACTCAACAATGGGTCAAGATACGGGCCTCGCCTGCGGATGCGCCGTGACGCTGCCTGCCGTATCATCGTCGTTGCAGTATGGAATCGCAAAGTCGTTGTTGCCAGAGAGGTAGATGGTGAACCAGGTGACGTAAGTGGGTGGATGAGGGTGAAGGGGAGACAGAGGGAAAGGTGACGAGAAAGGCAAGGAGAAAGGAAAGAAGAACCTCATTACTCCAATAGGAAGGGTCAGAAGAGTCATGCATTTGGGGAGCGAGGGGATCTGAAGGAGATTCTAGTCCGGTCGGTTGGTGCATTTCACGTTTGGACTGACGGTGTGTGGAGCAGCAAGGGCAGCTGGACGACGATAACGAGGGAGAGAGCGCGCCAAGAACGCATGCGAGTTAGGGAACCAGACTTGGACTGGGTCGTCTGCGACTTTGACGTACGAACGGATTAGGCTATCTGGAATGGAGTCAATCTGAACGGACTAACGCGGTGCTTGTGTCGGTGTCTGGGGGGCAAGCAGAAGTCAAACCTGTGCTAAGCAAGTATGGAGAGGCAGAAGGTGGTGGCGAGGGTGGACGGGTCGATGGACTAGTCAAGGGTAGGCCACGCTCGGTCACGGTGGATGAGCTCGGGGGATGGGCAGCGTCACGGTGTGGTGAGAAGTTCCCTGTCCACCGGAGATGAAGTCACTACCATTGGGTCGGCGTTTCCGGCCCGGAATCCTTCCTTGCGGGTGGTGCCGAGTGGAGCTAGGGTTTCTGACGGCCTAAACGAAAACGCTCGAAGGATTTCGAAAATATGTACGAGCAAAAGTCTGTGCGCGTTCTGTGTGCCATATTGCAAATGTCTACACAAATTGCTACACACCATTGATGTGGCACACGGCACACTGCGCATGCGTCTATGGCTTGGGAGCGATAGGCTTTTAATTAATTGGCATGGTGGAAATATTGGGGTCTAGGGCCTTGCTATGTATGCGATAGAGGTATGAAGGTAGTCTGGTGACCAGACTGTCTATGAGCCATGGGGCAAGCAGTTGTCGATAGACACAGCCTAGACGAGTACGAAGGGTAAGAACAACTATCAATACGATGAAAAGCACAGGTTAGCATTGCCCGAAACTGTGGCCCGCCCTCCATAGTCATACCTTCCGACGACAATTCATATTTGCGTTACTCTCGAACCTGGGTCTTCGAAGCCTGATGAGCCGCAGGATGACCGTTTTTCCCCAATTTCTTGGACCGTAAGTTAGAGGCCTGCAAACCCCGAGTCGGTGGCTACGTACTTTGTTGATGTGACTGACAGATTTAATAGATAATAAACAGCCCTAAAGTTACGCAGAAGCTTTTCGGGCGCCGGGAAGGTGCGCCGCGCGCCTGAAGTGTGCTCCTGTAGGTGCTCTACGCCTGTCAGGAGGTTATCACTTAACTTAGGCATCGATGCGGCGCTTAGACTATTTCGACCACGAATGGTAGTTCTCGCAAGGGTGTGTGTCGTTTCCGATTGCTCCTGTGGTTGTGTAGATGGGAGCATGACAGGAAGGGGGTGCGAGAGGGTTCAGATGCTGGGAGCCTGGAGCTTGTCCTCGGGGGAAGAGCCGGTCCGAAGTGGTTATCATCCATATGATAACGTGCGGGTTCGCAAATGATTCTGATCCGACGGTGGATGATTTCATCTCTTGAACAAGGAAGATGCAGAAGTTTTCTCTCTCATCAGGGCCGTTGCCTGTGTGCATGTTCTTTAGCAATGTCGTGCAGTTTTGTCAGCTTCTGCTTGGGTTGGTTGGTGCAGTTCAATTAATATTGGCGGTAGCATCAATGATGACACGGGCTACCAATGGGCAGGTGGGTTCCCGGACCTACTATGATCTCGCTGGAATTTGCGCTGGTTATCGCAAACTTGTCGTGAACATTCCCGAAGTTCTTTAATGGGTCAACGAGCCGTGCCTAGGAGGAGAGCGACGGTCGTGTTCAGTGATTCCGCAATGCAGCGCAGCGCAGCTTCGATGAACAAGCATCTTAGAATGCAATTGACCGTGACGGTGGTGCCTCCAGAGTTCTGTCTCAACCGTATCAGAAAAACGTTGATGGAAAAGCACAGGAACTTGTTCCACCATGGTAATTTTGCGAACTGCATACTGGAGCGACCCATGCATGATCTCCAGCTGACTGCTTCCTTTTTTTCATCCACTTCTCAGTATCCATTGGAGCTTGCGATTGACCAGAGGAGAAGAATGAAGGCCTGCGCTCTGCCACACCAGGCCTGAAGCTGAAGGTTGACTCTGGTCGCGGTAGCCGCAGAGGCCCGTTTGAGGTCTCGTTATTTCATCCATTGAGAAAGGCATGAATCCGGTTTCATCATGCTCGATCCACGTTTCTGAGGTTTCCGTCGTGTAACTTAGCCTCAGTGAGACGTGGTGGTGTTGGCCTCTAGCCTTAAAACCCATCCGTCCCGCGCGAAGTAGGGCCAAATCCTTCCGTCTCTGTTCCAACAAATGTTAGACCTGCAGTCAAATACATATAACCCGTACGCACCACTCCGAGCTTCCATGCAATAGCACTAACCCGTCCTCAGCATCGACTGGCAGCTTCTCATGCAGTCGCAAGTCAGTCTTCCAGCGACAGTCCAACCAGAGCTTGTCTGTCGTTTGGCAACTGAAAATGGTCACAGATGTGGTGTAGCCCTCCCAGCAGACCACTCTCACTTTGCCGCGCACCTCCGCAACGAGCATGGCCTAAGGGGAAGCAGCAAAGAGCCGACGGAGTGCCCTTGGCCCGACTGTCCCTCGTTTCCCATTCAGCGGCGATCGATTGTCCGTCATATTTTGTCTGTGCACCTCGGTTTGCTGAGGTGGTCGTGTCCCGTGTGTCTTCGGAACTTTGCACGGAGAGGGAGACACCCGTGTCTGCCTGACGGAAATATGTCACTACAGGCATGAAGATCTCAATTACCTCTCTTCATTCATGATCAGATATGGAGAACAGTTAATTGAAGCCAGAGGGTATTTAATATAGAGCAAGGAGCCTAAGGGTAGTAGTAGGACTGAGTAACTGATGTGCGATTGGGCCTTGATTTCGCGGCGCAATCGGAATTTGAATTACGTGACTATAATTCCTCCATGGTGCTTACAGTATAATCCTATTACACTTCCCGGCGTATGGGCTGATGCTCCAAACCAGCCTGAGTGCTTGGATGTCATTGACTAGTATATGGTTGTGATGCATGCTATCAGATTAGAGGCCTGGTAATTCTTTGTATTTATATATCGACTATTGCTGCTGATTGCCAATGCGATAACGTTTGACTCCTTTTATGGCCGCATCTGTGTATGTGCAGCTAATGTGCAGTACTAGTGGACGTAACGATTTTGAATTCATGAACCACACCTCAGGGGGCCTGCTTCACAAGCGCAAAGAATACAGGACCAAAATCTGTATAGGTTCACCCCGAGACAGTGTACGCGCATTCCTCTCTGTGAGTTTGGGGAAAGGGCAGTGTGAGAGGGGAGCTCGTTGGTTTTCGTGCCAGTGTTGGTGTCGGACAGGTGCGTGGAGCGGTCGGTAGCTGCCCATGTTGAGACCGGAACAAATGCAATAGCACAGAATTCTCACCACCACGACATACGGCACGTTAGGTAACTCCTACTTGGAGTACTTCGCTAACACGGGGCAGAGACATAGGAGGAATTGAGAAACTCTTTTGAAAGCGACAGTTGCAAGCAAGTCCCGTGTTGTACTTTATCCATTGAGCCCAAATCCTGCAGTCCGATCATCGTTATAAGTGATCATCATAACTACATTGATTCTCCTCGAGTCCGCTGCACAACCTGTTCAATTTTGGAACCGCTATCGCAAGGCGATCAGTGGATACTATTGCTGACGTTGGTTGACATATCCAGTGGTATACCGCGAGCTGACTGCTCCCAACACCAGCGTGAAGAGGTTCAGCTTGACGCAAACGTCATTCACCACTTGGACTGTCTGGACCGTGACGGCGAGTAGTAGTTATGGCCTGGGATGGTGATATGAATGTCCAGTCATCAGCGTGGTTCCTGGATCCACTTAGCTTGGTGGAAAGACGACCTAACATTTCACCCTATGCTGCACACTGAATCATTGTTGCTTCACAGCTAACCCATATTGTGAGACGTACCACACCACTCACTACAAGATACAGATAGGTGGAAACTATGAAGGGATTGGCCAGGGGGGGCTGGACTGCTGGGAGAGGAAGATTCTTGTTTTTTCCCTGCGAACTCGGATATCTATCCATGTCCGACTCGCCAAATTCCGCCGCCGACAGAGAAGACCCACTGCCAGGCGGTGCTAGTGGCGGTTCAGACTCCGACAAATACTATGAAGCTCCAAGGAATATGCGCCTAGTTATACTGCGTTTGGGCCGACATTACATACAAAAGTCGACAACTGGCCCTTGTGATATCGACGTAACGATTGATGAATCGATAAAGCCTGCCCCAACCAGCTTGTCCTCGGCGCCAGGATATCGCGATATGTATGTTGCATGTGATTTCTTGACTTGCCATTTTAGTTTGAACTTTGCTAAAATTTGTATTGTAACTTGTTCAGAAACGGCGTTCATGTGCAGTGCCTTTCGCGACACTGATCCAGGAAAGTATGTCTTCATGCCCATTCCAGTACTATGTGGTACTGCCATACTCAGCAAAGTTGAGGGAGTTTGCATCGCACCCTTGCCACTGCGCACGTCGCAGCCCGCGTAAGTTTCCAGTGGGAGGTTTTTAATTAATTGGCATGGGCGCCGCAGATATTGGGTTCTAGAGCCTTGCTATGCAATGGGGTTACGAAGGGCGAGGGCAGCCATCGTCCCACACCGGCCAATGCGTCATTCCCTCAGAATTCGCATTTGCATTTGTCTCGATATTCGGAGTCCGACGGACTGCAGGAAGAAAGTTTTGCTTATTTTTTGGACCATAGGTCAGGGGCGTGCAAACTCCGACTCAGCGGACACACATCTTTGTCATGATTGGGTTCCATTACTCAAGTAAGTGACTATAATTCAGGAAATCAAGTAATTTGGGAAATGGGTCCGAGTTTCAGCTTCCCTTCGGGATACGTGCTAGGTGCTTCATGAGAAGTGCAAGTCCACCACAATGCTTCTGCAGTGTGGGTGAATTGGTAGGGCTTCGGGTTTAAAACCATGACTCCTGCGCAAGAAGAGTCACAACCTCCCAAAGACATCGAACCTCTCAGACCAGCTGTATGCACTTTTCCTCCAGGATTCTGTCACATAGCGCTGATCACCTATGTCACCACATTTGGAAGATTCCCACGACCATCAGGGGGGGATCTCTGACACGTCATAAATATCCACTTAGGTGTACCATCCCCTGGCGGATCCCACCCAATTCCGGATGTGGATTTCCCCATCCATCTCCGTCCATCCATCAACTGTCAGCAACCAGCAACCAACTCTCCGCCATCGTCGATCCAACCATTTTCTACCATCTCCCATCCAACATCCAACATCATCCATCGACCAACCAACTGTCGACCATCGTCTGCTTGCAGTGGAACCCATCACAAACGTGTAGCATCAGCAAAATGGAATAGGCGTTTAGGTTGAACACTATGATGTGGTACGTCGCTGCTCGCTTGTCATCTTATGTCCTACTATGCGTCGCCATCACCCAGATCTCCATCGTCTCACATCACCCTCGCGTTGCCGTTGCCGTCTCCATTACCGTCTCCCCTCACCGTCACCGTCGTGTCGTGTGCAAACACAGACACAAACGCACGGCGCGTTTGTGTTCGTATTTGCATGCAACGCGACGACCTCCAACTCACACTCGCGGCGTCCTTCTCTCTGAGCATTGCATCCACGTTTGCATGCAAGCCGGTGTCCCCCAACTCGTGCTCGCGCCAGCCGTTCCTCTCTCTGAGCGTTGCATTCGCATCTGCATGCGAGCGCAGCGCTCTGCAACAACTGTAACATGCTCGCCTCATCCTCGTGTGCAAACAAACGCGCAAATGCACGGTGCGTTTGCGTTTGTATTTGCCATGCGAGCGAAGTGCTCTCCCCACCAGAAATTCTCACTATTACGACATGACGTCGAAGAACTGCGCAGACACACACGAGGGAACCCAGACCGAATGCAATGATGGCACACGGTGCCAGTTGTTGCATTGTTTCTACCCGCCACTAGTACATGCTTCGACAACGCTACTGACTACTTTGCGTCACTACTCCCCGCCCCCTCGCCATGCGCAGCATTCCCTGCCTCCGAAGATGTACTTCCAGTGGGAGGAGCATCGGGTTTCGGAAATGGGAACTGTTGGCCATGGAAGTTCAACAATGCCGCCAGATAAGCGGCCTGAGTCGCAGCTTGCTGAGCGGCTTGCTCATCACCAGAGCCAGCCGCTGGATGCGTTCCTTTGGGATCAAGGCCCGGAAACATCCCCCACGCTCCAAACGGCGGAAAGAGATAACCTGGGAACTGTCCAGCCGAACCAGGAGGACCGAACCCGGTGGGCCAACCAGGTGGGCAGGGGAGAGCATTCTTCAAGTTCATGCCTTCCACTGCCGCAGCGACATTCGAGGGAGCTTCAGGATGTTCTGTATCCGCTTGACCTCCCGACTCGCGTGACACGATGGGGGGAACTGCAGGGACTCCACCACTACGAGGAGGGGAACCCTTGCCCTGCATCGTCATGGCGTCGGGACCGATGGCAGCAACGCCCTCCGCCTTCGTGGATTGATCGTGCCCCCTGGAGTCGTGCGGATCGCCTGGTCCTTCGTCGCCCTGTTGCTGCTGGATAACCGGCGGTTGTGGCGGAGGCTTTGGAGAACCTTGCGGGATGCTGTCTTTGCGCGAAGAGACGGATCCGCTGCCTTCATGATGCTGCCGAGTGCCTCCAGACGACACAGAGGGGTGTGAGACCCCAGTATCCGTGGATTTTGACGCGGACGGACCTTGCAATGGTTGTTTACGAAGGCTGAAAGCGTCGGCATCGTCCTGGATCGCGCGCTGCGTGTTCTTTGAGACCATGCGAGGCTTAGGTCGTTCGGGTTGCGCAGGGGGTTTCACCGAGTCAGCACAAGCGAGGGGTTGCTGAACCATAGTGGGAACCAGCGCGGGTTCGCGCTCCGTGTTGACCGCAACCGCACCTTCTACGGCACCCACATGTCCAGACAGAGTCCTTGGAAGCTCTGCCTGAACATACACACAGGTTAGTTGATCCCCACACACATGGGACATAGCAGCCAAGCTCACCTCATCTTCCGACGATACAGGTGATGACTGTCCGCGGTTTTTCTTCAAGAAACGTACGGGTGCCTTCCCCTTCCCTTTGACGTACGATGCGCGCGGCACCTCCACGGCGACGCGCTTTTTCGACGGGCGCGATGAGAGCTGCCCTTTGGCCTTACGCTTTCGAGGACTCAGTGGGCCATCAACTTCTGAGTCGGGTGCTCCCTCCGACGTCGTCTCCTCCTCCAAGTCGTCTTTTTTCACTGAGCCACCGTGGTGCTCCCCGCGAGGTTCGTCCGGCTGGAAGTCGGAACCCGAAGGTGAACTAATGTCCATCACTGACTCCACCTCGTCCTGGACTTCCTGCACCGCTCGAGTGCCACGCCGCTTGCGCAGAGGCAGTGTTCGCTTCTCGACAGGAGCGGATACCTCTCCATTTCCCGTAGAGTTGGATGCAGACGGCAGTCCAGTCTTTTGATGGACTTTTTCGGACTTGGTTTTGGTCCGCGTAACGGTGTCGGGGGAGTCGGGGATCGAGATAACTTCAATCGAAGGTGCCACCGTCTTTTTCTTCTTAATGCGGGTTGCAGCACGATTGGGTGGCCGGGGCAGACCTTTTCGATCCAGCGTACAATCAGCGAACATCCTTTTGCCAAAGGAATGCTGCGACTCAGGTTCCGGGGCGGCCCCCACAATGACGGGCAATTGACAGGCCCGCAGATCCGCTGTGCAAACATAAGTTTATAATCAAACTGAAAAGATTAATACGTACCAATAGAGTTCGGCTTCTGCTCGAAGTACAAGCCTTCCTTCGCTGGTTTGTTGAAAGAGGCGATGAGGATAGAGCACTCCGCCAGGGTTAGATCGCAGATCCCTTTAGAACCTGCTTTGGCGCGCTCTCCAGGAAAAGGGACGGCGTCAGGGAAATTATGGCATACGATCCCACTAAGGGACAGTTTGTTGGGCAAACCCTTCCAAGGGAAGAGCTTCCGTGACACCCACGAACACCCGAGTTTGGCTAAGATGCAGCAAGCATGCGGTCAGCCAGCTAAAAGCACATAGGAGGGTGACCACTCACTCAAAGCCTGCACAAAAGCACTCCGGACTTGGGCATGATCCTCCATCTCGCCGACCTCGACAATCTCCGGCTCGTCACCTCCATCTCCCTCTTTTACATCTTTGGAACCCTCCACGGCGACAAGACCATCGAAGGCCAAAGCGACATTAGTCAAAGATAATCTATTGCTACGGGGTAAAGTAATGAGTTCCGATGAACATACAACGTACAATGATGAGGGAACTTACTAGATATGGGCTTTGAAATGTCCCAACACCTCATTGTGGTTGGCACGACACCGGTCCAGGAAAAACTGCACAGGCAACAGGTATCAGAGGTGTGGAAAAGTGGACAGAAGATGTCAACATACGTTTTCCGCACCCGGAGATGCGTAGACGACCCCGAGGGCAGCATCTTGATTGATTACACCGCCTGCCATGATCATGGCCGTCTCAAAACCGTGTGCCTTTGCGATGCTGGCGAACTAAAAACATGTCAGAACATGATGACATGACCGAGTGAAGCACCGTGACGTACTGCCTGACTGTGGTGCTTTGCGAGGCGGAAAAACAACGACTCCCTCTGAGCAAGAGATTTGCTGCCATGATTGTTGCAGTAGGCAGCGTCATCGAAGGTCGTCAAGATATTCTGCCACGTCTCTGGATAGGCCTCTTGAAAGAGTGCATAGCATTGTTTCATGTTTTGCGCTAACCATGATTAGTACTTCAGTATTCACATAAGCTAGAAAGAAGTCACTGACCTGGAGTTGACAACGTAACATCCGTTTGGCCAAGTCGTGCCATCTCCTCTTCCTTGTTCGCCGCATGAAATTTTTGGTAAGTATTCCAGTGGTTGGACGTGCAAGTACGGCCGAATTGTTTCGTAAAGCGGTTGATCACTCGTTGAAACGGTAGCCCAGCTCTTTCTGCCAGTTGACTAAGATCTGAGTAAATTTGTTGGAAAGCCTCGTCCAGCATTATGTTGATATGAGCAGGCGTCCTTCCGAGAGCAGTGACATCAACCCCATCGTCCGTACCATCCACAGTGCCCAGCAATGAGCCGCTCTGATGCTTGCCTCGCGAAGGGGGAGTAGGTGTTTCTGGGCGATCCGGGATATCAAGTTCCATCGCATCGAAGTCGTAGTCGTTCATTTCGAAATCAAGAATGGTCGACGGAGAGTGGATAGCTCGCGGTGCCTGTGGAGTAGAGTCTTCATTGGCCCCATCATCCACCTGACCAGAGATGTCGGCGTGACGAGCCAACTGCGGATTATAACCATCTGCTCTCTGCGCCGTGATGGAGCCGAGAGTCTCCTTGAGGTTGACTAAAGGAGGCATCACAGCTTCATGAAGACAGTCAAGACAGGTTCAAGTTGCATGAGGAAACATATAACTCACTGCGCGGCCTGGACACATGGAACGTTCTGCCTGGCTGAGCAGAGGCAGCACGCGCCATAGTTTCCACAGCCTGAGTACTGGATGACGCTAGAACGCGGGCATCGTCGGAAGGGGATCCCACTGTGCCTAACGTCTTTTCTGTCTCATCTGAGTCTGGATAATTGCTGGTGAGCGTTGGGCAAAGCATAGCAAGGGATGCGCACCCAGTAACTTCATCTTGCAGGTTAGGAAGGGTGACTGGCTGGGGATACCGTTGAACAGCACATTTGCGCATTCAACGCGCTGGTCCTGCAGAGCCTCCACGGTCGCGCCACTGGTGGTCGGGGCTTGATCCTCCTCGGTAGGGACACCGTCAACCAAAAGGCCACGCCGCGTGCCTGCGTCGCGGACAAGGCCAGTGTCACGTTCGGTGGCCTTGAGCTTAGAACGCAAACGAGTTGGCGTCTGCAAAGGAGGGGGTGAAGGAAGCCGTCGTCCTCCGCCAATCTGTTCAGCGAGCGGCTGAGTCGAAGTGGCGGGTCCAGGTTGACTAGTAGCAGTCGGAGGTGCGGCGTCGGATTCCATCTGTACCACGGTGCTAAGTAACGCTCTCGCGAAGCAGAGTGGACGCACCTAATGTCAAATAACCGAGGATAACAGCGAGGTGGATGTGGTGGACGTCGAGATAGACAGATAATCTCGATGGGCGCACAGCAGCCAGCCCCAGGCCATTTAACCCTTGGTCTCTGTTGATAGCCTTCAGGGCAAAGTAATAAAGAAGTGAAGGGAACGACAGACTCGGACTCCGAGGACCAAGGTACTTACAACCATGCAAGCAGACTTCCTCTTTGCATTGACATATGTCTCTTCGCAATGCTGCTCGGCTGACATGACAACTTCTTGCCAAAGATCCTCCGACGGAATTGGCAGCAGCTGCTCACTCCCTTCACGACGAGCCCTACAGGAAGGTGCGGGACTCAGAGGTGCGGGAACGCCCCACAACTCCAGCAAATTTCATCTACTTGCCCAGGAGAAGGCAAGCCTCTGTGTGTTTCCTGAAAATATTCAGTACTTGGAAAGGAACTTGCATGATTGAATGCTTGGAGAGTGAATCGACTCGGATAAATGGAACGGATGAATGGTGGACTCACACCGCAATTTTTGGTCCGCAAATCATTCGAAGTTGCAAATCATCCGCAGGCATCTCCCAATTTGGCATACTCGCTGACAAGTAGTTTGACTCAGTGATTCAGTATTTCGGATTGCCCACCTTGATTGGTCTGCGCTGCTGCGGCAGCCTTGAGACAAGGACACAAGGACATTTGTGACGAATTGGAGGGATTATTTCACACGGTGGAAAGCCACTCAATATTGTATTTACGCTAACATTGGGCGACAAATTGACAGTCACAGTATCATACAGCGGTGTGATAATTGCCTAGTCCCTCAGGCAAGCACCTTCACCTCACCCAGCTCGATTGCAGCAACCATCCCGTTGATACCCGCTTCCAAGGAGCTGATGCGTGAGTGTGAGTTGCCACTCACGCCCGTAACGTGAGGTGAAGCGCACGACCTAAAAAGATGACTCTATGTTAGCAAAGACTTTGAGAAAGCTACAAGGACATACCAGGTTGAGAAAACGCCCACTCGCTTCCCCATGGTGACGATATGGAAGGGTCCGTCTGCTCCTGGCTCCGGGACGTCGAAATGACACCCATTGTAGACACGCTGGTAGATGGTGCGGCCACCCACATGGAGTGTGAGGAGGGGAAGTTTGGGGACGGCATTGGGAGGGACGATCTCAGCTGGGGTGGCTAAGGTGGGAGCAGAGGTAGTGACGTCCGCAGTGTCTGAGCCTGCATCCGACGCCACAGGTAGTTCCACCTGCGTCGCGGCTTCCTCGGGAGTTGCAACCACAGGTGTGGGAGACGAAGAGGAAGGTGGGTCGGTCGGAACAGCCACAGAGATGGAGGGAGAATCAGGGACTGTGACTTGGAGCGGGACGTTGACGTTGGCAGAGATATTGGTGACCGCGTCAAGGATTTTGTCCGCTTCGTTTTTGGTGAGATTAAGCCCCTCGAGAAGGGCAAGGATAATGTCTGCGCCAGTCGAGGCGACCCTGTAATTTTATTGCAGGTTTTTCATTGTAATAGCAACAGTTACTGTTGTGCACAGTGCATTGCTATAGGATGTCTGCATCACTCGTGCATGATACCTGCATCACTCATGCAATACTTTGTAGCGCCGGCTAATTGTGCTTCTTCTTCTTTCCATTTTCAGTTACTGATCAGCAGATCTTACCCAATGTCGATCTTTTCCGAATTGTTAGCCCCGGGCACCCGCCCGCCAGGAACATTGGTCCCCTCGATCGCTTCGATGATCACTTCTCTTTTCCCCCATCCCCACTGGCACCACGGATCAGCAGGGGAACATTCAACCGCATTTAGTGCGTCCCCACCTTTGCATTTTAGGCAATATATCCTCACGCTGCAATTTTTGCGCGATACAGCATTCCGCCTGCCGGTTTGCAGCGTTCCACAGCTGCTGCACCCATCCATGCCGCCCCTCCACAGCCAGCCACTGCCACGATGCCCTATGCCTGCAGGTTTGACTGCACCCCTACCGCCACAGTGGATTCACCCCACTGGCCTGATACTACAGCACGAACCTATCCTGGTCGTCCCCCAGCGCTCAGCCCTCGATTCCCAGCGGTCCCGGTATGCAGCCCCTCTCGTTTTTTATATACCTCAGGACAGGATACAGCTTACTCGCTCCCCCCCCCTTCTTTGCAGTCTTAGTACCGCGCCATAGCGTTACAGAAATCTTGCCCCGGGCCCCGGGCACTTTTCTTTCCCGCTACACCCGTACAGTGAATGTACCACGTACCACCTGGCTCCTGTTTTTCATGCTTATCCACAATACCCCTTTGCAGGTTCGACACCGGGTCCCAAGCTCCCAGCCAAATTACCCCACCGCATCAATTTTCCCGGGATACAGAAGAGCACTTCCGAGTCGCGTCTGTCGGCAGCGCCCCGTACATGGTGCCTCCGCTTTTCAGCTTACTTTTCCCACTCGGCCCTCCCCCATACGGTAGGTAGTGCATCCCACCAAGTTGTTGTCTTCGTACTCATCGTCCACTACATCGTAACTTCAATATGCACACCTCATCCTAGTTTTACATGGCCTGTGCCATGTCCTTTCACCGGTTCATTGTATTGATACTTGTGAAAATTTGCGCCTCATAGCATGTACTTAATCTTCAATATGTAATGCAATATGATGCAACACCTATTAGTATATGTTCTTGATGTGCTGCAATACATTATTCCTTTCGTAGTAACTGTCGAACCAGTGATGCATGACTTGAATATGACGGAGCAATGTTTATTGCATCATTGCGTATCACACCATTGCACTTCCCAAGCTCAAGAGTTTTTTTCTAAGTACTGTAGCACGCAGGTGAGACAAAAAACCCAAGATAATATTGATTCATCACAAGCACACAAAGACAATACAAACGACCAATTCTACCCCCTTGCTGAACTACTACCTTCTCCGATTCGGTTTGCAGTAGCCACGCGGGTCGAGGGAACCGTGGAACGGCCAGACCTACGAGGACCAGGAAGTTCGAGAGATTGCGCGGGAGCCAAGGGTACCGTGACGGGGATGTTGTTCTTCGACTTGGCAGAGACTCGGCCTTTGGTTGGTGATTTCTTTCGTGACCGTGACTCACTGGGAGGCAGGACCGCACCAGCATGCAGAACCTCAGCGTGAACTTCAGGACGATTGCTTGTGGGAATAACTTGAATTCCATCAACCGTGGCGTTGAGAGTGGCAGGGACGGCGGCGTGCGGAGCACTGACAGGGACATGCGTGGTGTTGATGGGGGCAGGGACGGAGTGCATGGCGTTGACAACGGCAGGGATGGAGGGCGCTACAGACGTTGTTGACACTGATGGTATGCCTGCTGCGGTAGACTCGGACGGGGGTGAAACGATTGTTTGCAAGGCCGCCGGAGGCAATGCGGGCAGGACATTTAAGGTAATTTGATTATCCTGAACGAACGACAGGGGTGGATCATTCGCGAGGTTGCTGCCGAGATTGGCGGGCTGTTGCATTATTGGCGGTAATAAGAATTGCCTATCTCCAACACCTTGGATCCCAGCTTCGATATTCGCGACAGAAGGCACCACGGTAGAATAGGTTGGCGAAGTCGACAGATGTGAGTCGGACGACATAGCAGACAACGAGGAACGTCTCGAACCAGCAAGACTCCCAAAGCTGTCATACGCAGACAGGTCAACATCAGAGGCATCATTCAAGTCGTCGAGGAAAGAGTAGCCTCGCGGGAGCGGAGGCATGTTGAGGGCACTTGCAGTTGGCGGCGGCGGAGGCAAGTAGGCGCCATGAGGAGGATCTGAGTGATCGTCTTTTATATCGAAGGTCCATTGCCAAGCCATGGAAACGTCCGAATTAATGGAGGCGGCATCATCGGTGTTGGTCGAGCGCATCTGATATAGTAACGTGGACATGTCGTCAGAGAGGTGGGCAGCGGGGAGTCCAGCAGGCCCGGGGATGCGCACGTTGTTGATCAAAGAAGTGGACTGGGCAACGGGAAATGGTGCGTCGGTTGGAGAGATGGAGATGGGAGGTCTGTCACGGTGGTCTGTCTGAGCGGCGGGGGCATCCAGTAATTTCATATCTTGATGACCGCTTGTGAGCTGTGATGCAGTCATTTCTTAGACATACGTCAGTACTTCAGAACACTGAATTGTAACGAACGATACTCACTTTCCACGTGACAAACAAAATCGTCAAACGGCTGCATGACGTGTTTTTTAAATTCACCGTGGGATTGCATGAAGTTCAATCCCAACGGTGTTTCCCCGCAATGGATACTAACAATGTCATGGGTCAACGGAGGAGGACAGAGTCATTGGTGAGTTACCTGATAGTCTTGATCTTGCCGCCGCGAGAGTAATCGGGTCCGCCAGCTAAGACAGAAAAGGTCCAGCCTGTTTTGTCCTTAAGGCTGCCAAGAAGTTTTGAGAGCATCGCAGGCAGGTCATCGACTGCCCTACAAGGTCATAGGACAAGTTAGGATGTACATGTTGTGAACAACATGAGTGCACTTACTTCGCCACGCGGCTTGAAGAGGATAAGGGCTCGAGGGAACTCGGAGCATAGAGCATAGAGGACGACTGGACCTTGGTAGTCTCTTCTGCAAGGCGGGCCTTCTCTTCGACTACTTGACGCCGACGTTCTTCATCCTTCGCCACCTCCTCCCAAGACTCCTTAGTTAGCTTCCGGCGGACGGCCATGCGCTCCTTCTTTGCCTTGGTACTAAGTCCCAGGCGCAGACATTCGGCCTCGTACTTCGGCCTCACCTCATCCTCGTAGTGCATTTTTGAATACACTTGCTCCTCCGACAAGGCACGCGTCCTCTTCATGCTGTCCTTGGTAAGTTGGTTGATCGACTTGAAGGGATCAATAGTGGCCGCCGAGCGTTCCAAGCGCGACTTGTTGGATTGCCATCTCATGGCGTTGATAAGTTGCTGTGAGATATGAAATCCGTTAACCTTGGGACCAGGGATAGGTATTGTCGGCGGTCGCTTACTGTTTGACGCTTGGTAATACAGCTGGCAAGGTGGTCACGCTGAGCCTTAGTCAACGATTCATGCGTCGTGCCCGGAGGGAACCTGGCCTCGTTCGACTCAATTTCGGGCCATCTCTTAAATAGTGTTTTAAAGTCCGGTCCTAAGACCGATAAAAAACCGTAACTGGACCGGAACTGGACCGCAAAAGACCGAACCGATTGTCCGGTCCAGTCCGGTCTTTTTCCAGTTATGGTCCGGTCTTTTTGA